>NW_012192971.1:0-33474 GCF_000504015.1 Erythranthe guttata
ACGGTGTATGCGTGATTTTTTCAGTGTGTGTTTTTATGTATTGCGTGATTTTTTTCAAGTGAGTGTTTCCAGTGTATTGATTGTGTAATTCAATGTTTGTTTTCGATGTAGTGCGTATTTTATTTTTCAATGTATGTTTTTTGTGCATTGTGTATTTTATCCAGTGTATGTTTATGGTGTGGTTCGTGTTTACTTTCAGTATGTGTTTTTTATTTACTGCGTCGATGTTTTTCCAGTATGTGTTGTCCAGTGATAGTTGTTGAGTAATTCAAAGCGATAAAAAACCACACACTACACCAAAAACACGCACTTTAAAAAAACACACACTACACCAAAACACACATTGAATAAAATGCACTACACCGTGAAACACACACTGGAAATTCAGTGTACTTCTTGTGTAAAACACATACTACATAAAAAAGTCACACTCAATTACGGTGTAGTGCATTTTATCTAATGTGTGTTTTGGTGTAGTGCGTGTTTTTGTTAAGTATGAGTTTTTGGTTTAGTTCGTGGTTTTTTTCGGGTGTTTAATTTCTATTGTAATTATTGTGTAATTCAGTGTATGTTTTCGATGTAGTGCGTGTTTTATTATTCATCGTGTGTTTTTTTTGTAGTGTGTTTCTTTTCTAAGTGAGTGTTTACGGTATAGTGCGTATTTTTTTTCAGTGTGTGTTTTTGATGTACTGCGTGATTTTTTTTCTAGTGAATGTTTTCCAGTGTATTTGTTGTGTAATTCAATGTGTGTTTTCGATGTAGTGCGTATTTTATTTTTCAATGTGTGTTTTTGGTGCAGTTTGTATTTTTTCCAGTGTGTGTTTTTGGTGTGGTGCGTGTTTTTTTTCAGTATGTGTTTTTGATGTACTGCGTGGATTTTTTTCAATGTGAGTTTTTTCAATGTGAGTTTTGGTGTAGTGCGTGTTTTTCTGAAGTGCGTGTTTTTAGTGTAACAATTTTCTCCATGTTCTCTCCCATAACTCCATGTTCTCTCCCATAACAATTTTCTCATTCACACCCTCGTTTTCTCTGATTCAAACTCCCCTTCTTGGTTCTTTACTGGGGTCTACCGTCCTTCTTCCTTGGATGGTAAAACCCTATTATGGGACATGTTTTCCAATATCGCTTCTACCATCAACGGCCCTTGGTTACTCATCGGTGACTTTAATGCTGTCACTTCCCAAAACGGAAAGCATGGTGGTCTTACTTTTGCCTCCAACTCTAAACATTGTCTCTCCTCTCTTTTCAACAACCTTGGTCTTTTAGACCTTGGTTTTCATGGCAGACCATTCACATGGAATAATAAAAGAGTTGGTTTGGCTAATATCCAAAAAAGGCTTGATCAAGGTGTTGCTAACCTCCTTTGGCTCACTGCTTTCCCTCATGCTAAGATCACCCACCTCCCCGCTATTGCTTCGGACCACATTCCTCTTCTTTTAAATTCCTTGATTGACCCAAACAACCTCCCAAAACCTTTCAAATTCGAAGCCATGTGGCTTACAGACCCCTCTTGCTCTAATGTTGTTTACTCCGGTTGGAACCAACCCATGGCTCCCATCTCTTCAAACTTCATTCATAACCAAGAATGTGAAAAAGGCTCTCAAGCACTGGAACTCTACACACTTTGGGAACATTCACTCCGAAATTGATCACACAAAATCTGAAATTGAAAGAATTCAAAAGGAAGAGCAATTTGCACATAATCTGACTTTGGATGAGAACTTGCAACTTGCTCTTGATGAATTATACAAAAAACCTGGAGACTTTTTGGCACCAAAAATCTAAGGACAAATGGTTAAGTGAAAGGGATGCTAACTCTAGCTACTTTCATCTAACCACTATCCTTCATTCTAGAAATAACAAAATCAACTTCATTAAACATTTGAACAGTGAGGTCTTCACCAGTTGGGATCAGATTGGCTCCTGCTTTTTGAGTTTTTATGACTCTCTCTTTCAAACTGAGTTCCTTCCAAATGAAACACTTTTTCCTCCCAACTTAGATGGCATGTTCACCAATGTCATTTCCAGTCAATGCAATTCTGACCTTGTCACTATCCCTTGCCACAAAACCATCAAAAAAACTCTCTTATCCTTTGCCTCAAAAAAGAGTCCTGGTCCTGATGGCCTCTCTCCTATTTTCTTTAAAAGTTTTTGGAAAACTACAAAAACAGCTCTCATTCTTGTTGTCCAACACTTCTTCAAAAATGGTTTTCTTTTAAAAGCTTTGAATCACACCTTCATTACCCTCATTCCAAAAAACTCCAATGCCTCTAGAGTTGATCACTTTAGACCAATCAGTCTTTGCAATGTTACATATAAGATTATATCCAAGATTATTGCACACTGACTCAAGTCTCACTTGGACTCTTTTATCTCTCTATTGCAGATGGTTTTTGTAAGTGGGAGGAACATTCAAGACAACATCATCACCCATGAAATCATGAATCATCTCCACAAGAAAAAGGGATGAAATGCTCTTATGGCTATAAAAATTGATCTTGCAAAAGCTTTAGATAGACTTGAATGGCCCCTTCTTAACTGCATACTTACATCTCTTGGCTTCTGCAGGACCTTTATCAAATGGATTATGGAATGCATCTCCACATCTAGCATGTCATTTCTTATCAATGGTGCTCCCTATAGCAATCTGAAACCCTCAAGAGGTGTTAGACGGGGAGACCCTCTCTCCCCTTTCCTCTTTGTTATTTATATTGAACTTCTTTCCAGATTGCTCAGTAGGAAGGAAAGCAATGGCCACTCCAAAGGTATAAAAATATCCAGAACCTGTCCTTCCATTCACCATCTTCTCTATGCAGATGACTGGTCATTTTTTGTAGAGCTTCTGCCAAAGATGCTCTCTGCATTAAACAAATTCTTGAAACTTTTTTCCCTCGGGTCCAGTCTGTTAGAGTAGGTGACCAACAAGCCAACATGTGGCTGTGGTCTTTCGTATTTATTATGGTAATAAACGAACCTTTATTCGTATTAATGATAAAACACCTTGGCATTCTATATCTTTGTCCCTTTGTCACAAGCATAGATATAGTCCTTACAGTTATTACAAGTACTAGTAATTGATCGTTAGGATCGTGAGATATTTACTTAAGTATTATAACTGTTAAACGTGTTCCTAGTCGAAGGGTTACGCCACCAATGAGGATATCGGCCTTTCCCATTAGAAGACTAGCACTTAGTGTATGTGTACTGCATCTCATCAGTAAACGGTATTGTGATATCGGCATGCATAAGTGGGTGCTCGTAAGTTGACGAGTTCACTGAACTCCCTCACCCTAGAAATCTCTAAGTGGTTCCCAATAATCGAGTAGAGATATCTATGGTATAGTTGTACACCATTAGTCCTTATGACCTAGACATCACCGTGACTTCACTAGAGGACCAGCTGTATCGTGACCTGTCCCTGAGTTCCACCGAGGACCATCCCAAGGGCCAGTGTTCGTGCAGTCCGAAATCTAGTGGGAGGTCTGTGCATTGTAGTCGGGGATTCGATCGCTAGAATAGTCTTGGATGTCCTGTGTGTTCTGAAAGTTTGTAATCATTCTAAGTCTCTGGCCAGAGCTGACTGAGTGATGATTAGAGAATTCGATTCTCTAAGTCATGCACGTGACGATTACAACACTTAGAACGATCGCACCGTCATCGAACATATAAAGAGGTCTCGATGAACCAATGCCTCTAGTTCGATCGGGACATATGAATCGAAGGGACCGTACTGTACGTTAACTATATCTGAAGGTTCTTGCAGGCACTTCATTTGTATCTAGGGAATCATGACGCGTAGTTGCTAGACGCCAATCTTGATTCGTTGGGTGATTAAGGTGAAACGAGCTTCATCCTAATCGTAACTCTAAGGGACGAGTTTTGACCACAAAGAGTTGTGGGCCCACGGCTAGCTTACACCTGAACCATCGAGGGTCACACTGCTCGTGCACATGAGATCTTTGAATAAACGGTCAGAGATAAAATAGTTTATCTTTGCATGATTGGAAGTCAATATGATTGAGTCCAACATTCGTAATTTGGAATTACGGATGAGAATAAGAAAAAGAAAAGAATAGGCGAAAGTATTAGTGAACTTTCTAAATCGGGAAGTTTCCAAATTTAGAAAGTGCACTGAACTAGGGTTTCCACTTTTGGAAAGTTGGAAATCGAGAGTTGGCACTCGTAATGACGAGGAAATTATAATGATTCCGAAAATGTAATCGTTGCAATTTTTCGGACATTGAATTGAGAGAGACGAGCGATTAAAGGAACTGACAAGCTTAAGCTGTTGGGCCCGGTCCAACTTAAGCCCGCTAGGGTTTTATGCAAGGGACTATAAATACATGATTTATAGGCCTTGCACAAACACACAAAAACCCTAACCCTAAGCGGCCGTCCACTCTCTCTCTCGGCCTCTCTTTCCGCGGCCGTCACCGCGCCACCGTCGTCGTTCCGTCGCCGGAATCGGCCGTTCATCGGCTGTTCCTCTTTCGGTATTCTTTCTCTTTTCGTTTCTTCCGTTTTATTCTAACTACTTCGTGTCTAGTGCCACGTTTTAGTAGATCGAAGTATACGAGGTGAAATCCGAGAGGAGGAAGATCGTAGATCGAAGAATCGAGGAGCAACGCACGATCCGAAGCCGCACGCTGCCCCGAAGCCGCGCGTATACCGCACGCGCCGCCGTGACCTCACGCGCCGCTGCTGCCGCTGCACCGCTGCTGCCCCGATTGTACGGATTGGTTTCCGTAGCAATCTCGAAGTGTTAAACGCTCCTACCTCACGCGTCAAGAGGTAAATACACGAAACCCTAGTTTCGATTTGATTAGGTTTAGACTATGATTTCATGTTTGTTTCGTATGATTTTATGTGATTATGTGTAATCGTTTTATATCGTTACAAGCATGTTATTTGGTTTAAACGCGAGCATGTTAATTGATTTAAATTCGGTTAAATTTATTAGCATGTATGTTGTTTTTAATTTCGCTGGAAGCGCAAAGGTACGCAATTAATTGATTCAATATGTCGGGCATGTAATTGTGTGTTTTAAAGTCGTTTAAATCGCATAAAATTTTTGTTTTCCGCTGCGTATGCGTGCCCGAAACCCAACACAGTCAACATCCAAACTCTTCTAAATAGGTTATTCATTTCAGCAGAAACACTGACCCCCAAGATAAAATTGCCATTCTGAATATCTTGAATTTTAAGGAATGTGACCATAACTCCAAGCACCTTGACCTCCCCTTTTGTCACCAAAAGACCAGATATTCAGCCTTTAAGAACCTCTCTGAAAATCTTGGTAACAAGTTATGTGGTTGGAGAGCTAGAAATCTATTCCAAGCTGGTAGAACAATTCTAGTCAAAGATGTGGCTCAAGCTTTACCATCCTACTCTATGTCAGTCCCAAGAGGATTTGTGATAAGCTTGACAGAGACATTAGAAAATTCTGGTGGGGTCAGAATAATAAAGGTAACTCTCATGTTGAAAAGTTGGGACTCAATCTGTATCCCCGAATGTGTTGGTGGATTAGGGTTTAGAAGATTGAGTGATTGCAACTTGGCCCTCTTCTCAAAAAAATCCTGGAACATTGCCTCCAAACCGAATAATCTTTGGGTCCAACTGCTCTCTTCTAAGTACCTTAGATCTCAAGATTTCCTGAATATTACTTCTTGTCCTCAATCTGCTTCCTGGTTTTGGAAGAACATTTTCAAGTCCAAGGATTTCATCAAAAAGGGTTTATGCCATCTTATTGACCCTCGTTGTTCTCTCAAAATCTGGTCCGATCCTTGGATTCCAACCATCAATAGCTTCATTCCCCCCGCATCTCTCTCCACTCACAACATCTCATATGTGAAAGACCTTTTCTTTGAAGGGAGTTTTTTATGGAATCAAGATCTCCTTCACTAACTCTTCCCAGTTGATGTAGTTAATGAGATCTTAAAAATCCATATCTCCCAGTGGCCTTGCCTAAAACACTCTTTTGGAAGCCCTCCAAGTCAGGGCTTTTTACCTTCAAGAATGCATATCACACCATTCAATCTGCTCGCTTTGAATCTGCCTCCTCTCTCTCGCACTTCAACTGGAGAAAGTTTTGGAGCGCTTCTCTTCCTTCTAGGGACCTCTGTGAAGAATTTACCATATTCACTGTTGTGGTCTTTGATTCTATTTGGATGACATGTACTAAGACCACACATGGTTTGCCTCTTCCTCCACATAATGTTATCTCCTCCATGGTGGATTCATGCACGGCGGCTCACTGAAAATCACAAATGCTCTCGACTGTCAAAAATGGGAAAGATTCCTGCCAAGACTGGGAAAAGCCCTCATCCGACTGGCTTAAAGCAAACACCGATGCATCCTTCCTGGACGGAAAAGCGACCACTGCCTCTATCATCAGAAACAAAAATGGCTCGATCATCTTCACCAGCTCAAACCTTCACGTATGCATGGATGCTCTTGTTGCAGAAGCTTGTGCGATTAGAGACGCTTGCTCCATCTTTGATCGGGCAAAAATTTCCAAAGTCATTTTCGAATCAGATTGTCTCGAAGCCATTTTGTTCATTAACAGGCCTTCTTGCATCATCGACTGGAATGTCAGAGTCGTCATTGAAGATATCAAAAGATATTGGGCATTATGGCCTAAATGGCGTTTCAAATTTATCTCAAGGAACGCCAATTATGCTTCTCATAACCTTGCGGCCTGGGTTGTTTCTAGTAATTGGATTGGTTTTATTCCATTTGATGTACTTCTTGTTAATTGTTTTTGTGACGGAGGATTTCCCCTCGTTGACGCTTGTAATTTTACTTTTCCTTATTAATCCATTTCAATTATCAAAAAAAAAAAAACTCTACATAATTACTACTTGTTCATCTGAATATATAATATTATTTATAACAACCTCTTCATGTGAATGACGATATAGTTTATTAATATTAATGTTGATACTTCCATGGCAATATGCACGTATCAAGGATCCTTTTCAATTTAGATGGATGGAGCTTCTACTTACAGCCAGGTGATTCTGTTAAAACAAATATGATTACCGATCCAACCGTAACCCAGTAGCTTGTCCAGATGTCCAACCAAGTTTCTGAAACATTGATTACAATACTCTGTTATTCTTTATTTGTTATTTATAACTAATTAATCTTTTTTTATGTTGGGTACTGTTAAGCATGATTGTTAAGTCATGAATCAAATCGTGAATATATATTGATATTTAAAAAGTAATTACATAGTTCTTTAAAAGAAAATTAAAAGATATACGTTCTTCAGAAATTATAAAGTCAAACCAAGTAGTTAAAACTTCATTTTGAACCAAACCCGAAACATAGAATCCAAGAACGTAATCTGGCATTCGCTACCAACCCAAAAGATTTTGACAGTCAATTCGTCGTATACACAACAATTTTGACAGTCAATTCGTCAGCATACTTTTACAAGAGAATCACCAAACAATAAATAAGTAAATAGTGCTTAAATAAAACCATTTTGTTTTCTCCTGTAGGGGAATGATTTTCATATAGCAACTTCCCATGTTGAGGATCTCTTCATTGTTTTAACTCTTTCAACTCTGGGCACACTTGTCAATCATTCATATGCTTTTGTTCCACATTTTTTTACCCATTTGGTCAGTTTCACCTCAGATGGATCAACAATCCTAAATTTAGTTAGGTTTGAATTCCAAAACTCTATTTATAAGTCCAGGATTGGTAGCACTGATCGAGGATATTGGCAAATCACATGGCCCAAGAGCTTCAGACAACTTAGCACTCACCCTCCATTTACAAGACACTTTCAAGCAACGGGAAGATTTTATAAGACAGTTTCAAGACAGTTTCGCAATTTTCAAGACTGGTTTCCCAATTCCAATTTTATAGTCCCCTTTTCCCAATTCAAGCACATTGGAAGATTTTATAATTGGGGGCAGTTTTTATCAAATCGAAGAAATGGTGTTAAGTTTATTGTTGTTTAATGGCAAAATCGTGCTCGTTAGCTCTTCGGTAAAGCAAAGCTGATGCTTCCACCCTGCATGTATTATTTCGTAGGAAAACAACTCAATGTGACAGCAATGACAATTTCAATCTGCATTCAATGACAATTTCAATCTTACCAGCCAGGATGCACAACAAATTTTCCTGTCGAGAGGGCCCAATTCACCTGTTCCACAGTTAAAAGAATGAGAAAGAATCGTCACATATACTGAACTCAACCAAAGGTATCACATTATCAACTTCATATATTGCAACCTACAAAAGTACCTTATCTGTCCCAAGTGAATTTGCGACTACATGTGTCACATGCTCATCTATCTGATTAATGCAGACAGCACCAAACTGCTCAGCTGTCTGCCACAGTGGATGCATGTGAGGCTTCGCTTCACCAACTGGAAATACTCTGCTGAAGACAATACGGCAACCAGCTAGAATCTTCCGTTGTTCAGAAGCTAAAATGTTTCTAACATCAGCTTCATTTAGTGACTCATGCCCAAAAAAGTTTTCATGTATTCTTTCAATAACCTGTTTTATGTGCCAAAATCTGATCAAAAGGTGGAACATCCCACTCAGCATTAAAAGACCCGCCCATAACAAAAACCCAATACCAGTGCTCCTCTTTCCTTTCAGTCAAATCTTTTCATGTACCGGAAACACTTTTGTTTACTCGAGTCTTTTATTTTATTAAGCAATTTTAACTTCATTTTCCCAAATATCATTTAACAAGTTTCACAATGTTGCTAAAACAAAGCTCACCGTCGAACAAGAAGCCAAAGTCCCATCTTCTGGTCTCTCATCGTGATCAATCTCAAGAAGGGAAGGACCTGGTAGTCCAAATTGCCGTCTACTACATGGAAAATATATATACCTGCACCAGAAAAAGGGAAGGGCGGGGGGAGGAAAATAGTTCAGTAAAGAAACGAGGCCAGGTTAACTGCAAAAACAAGGCAAATCTTTACCGTTCCACAACTATCAAGTTTAGTTTGTTATGTGGCCAGACTCGTATAGAATCATCTATAATTACAACACCTGATTCCATACCCAAAACACCCTCCAAGTCTTTACTCTTGGGAGCCCTATCATCACTGTCAAATGGTTCCCCATCATCACCCCGTGAGATAACTCGTCCAGAAAACAATTCCCCTTTTGGATCAAGCAGTTTTGCCATCTCCGTTGCATAATACTTGTTTCCCATGGTGTAGAGATGCAGCTCGTAGAGTTTACTTGCCTAAAATGGAGATCAAGAAGCTTCAGGCAACAATGAAAGTATTAATGTTAAATTTTAATTAAACAAGCTCAAAAGGCTGCTAGTTATCACCTTTTCCAAGAAATTCCATACCCCAGGCCGCAACTTGGTCCACATTCCCATATGAGGAAACCGAAATAGATGCCTATGGGGTTTTTCGCGATCCTGTTCCTCTTTCTTTCTCAGCATCTCATCATGCTGTGGATCAACTTCAACAAACTGAAATACAGCGGAAAGTTCTTGAAGATCGTATACATTTTTTAATAAAATTAATTAATTATAAGAGTAAAACAATCCCATGCCTTAGCTGAATTAAGGAGAGTATGATCCAGATCCAAGACAAGACAAAGCTTGCGAACAGCAAACAATTTATTCTGTTCTTCCAGCCTCCTAGCCCTTTCTCTCTGAATAGCAACTTTCTGCTGGTCATCAAAGCCCTCAAACAAATGTTCAACATCACTCCACGCGTTCGCATTCAGTGGTCGGGGAGGGCTAGAAGTAGCTGCTTCAGAAGTTGTTATGTCAGTTACATTTCTTATGTTCCCATATTCAGCAATTGGTCCCCTCGTCTCCTTTCCAGCTATTAAATCACCCTGTGCGGGTTGCAATGAGGGAATCTGAGCAAGTACCGGTGAGGTCGTACATATTTGAGATACAGACAATAAATCAGCAATGTTCCTCAAGTTATTAGTAAATTGCATAGTGATATCAGGTGGTTTCATGCTACTGGAAGACATTTTATTCTCCAACTGATCTTCCTGTTTTGGGGTATTCATTGCTGAACCAAATGATGCATCTGCTTTAGGTTGATCAGCTACTGAAGTCACATCCTTCTGAGGTGCATTATTATGAAGAACACGCCGTGGATCACGAGGTTTCATTCGAACTTTTCCAGATTCTTCCTGCCAATTTAATTTTCCAACAAATAGATTACTAGCAAACTCATAATAAAGATACTAGAATGAAAAGCAACATTGCTAACAAATAGATTACTAGAATGAAAATCTCTGGTTCTTAGGTTTCAACTATATTAGAACACAGGGGACAAGGAATTCAAGTTGTGTAGCTAGAGATTCTCCCATAATCTCCTGGAAAGAATCAGTTGCCTATCAATTGGGCTCTGCGGAAAAGGGGATGAAAGAAAGAAAGAAAGAAAAAAAGGTTTTTTTTTCAAGCTTAAAAAAATAGATGAGGCACAAGCGAGTGGGAAATCATTGAACACAATTAAGAAGATAATGCTGTCAAAACTGAAAACATGCATAAGTGCCTACCACAGAAACCGCCTGGGAAGGAATTTGCACTGTTCCAGCTGATATCTGCCCAATCGTTGAGGACAAAGGCATAACTCCAACTGGCGATGGAACTGCTCCTAGAACAGAATTCGAGTTGGATATTTGTGTCATACTTTTGATATCATCTGAAGACTTGAGATTTTCCATTTTGAGTATATTCATCCAAATAGATGGGTCCACAGCAATATCTTTAAGTAGAGAATGAAGAGAAGAAGTTGCATTGGAATTCTTCGAAGGAAATTTTTCACTTTGACTTGTTAACAGCGACATAATTGGAGCACTAACAGGTAGAGTCATCTGAGAGGTTGAGGTCGCACTTACAAGTGGCATGGCTGTGCTTGGACCTGATAACTCGTTTCTTTGTCGTTTAAGAGCAGGACCATTCAGGACTAACTCCTCATTTGTCTTCTGTTTCCGTGAACTCACCATGCCAGAGGACTCCCATTTAGACTCTTCACTTCCCACAGCGGAGAGGCTTTTGTTGGGATTCTTGGCTCCTGCATCAGAATTGGACAATCGAAGCCTAGGGTCCCTACTTTTCGCTGAGGTGGATTTCAACACAGGATTCCGGAGACTATTGCTGATTTCTGGAGTCGCT
The DNA here is from genome assembly GCF_000504015.1 of Erythranthe guttata. The sequence goes on from NW_012192971.1 coordinate 11,129, forward strand.
GAAGTATCCATGGCAACAGAAGAAGAAACCACTGGCTGCACTGAAGTTAAGATGTTCACAGCAGGGTTAACATGGTGAATAATAGAGCTGGAAACTTCGCCATTGATTTCACCATCTCCACTGGTCTGACCATCTTCCGAAGGAGTTGGACTAGGAAGCTTGTCGTTCACAAAAAACGAACTTCGACCAAATTTCTGCTGATAACTGGAAACAGCTATGACAGCATCAGTTTCATAAGGATGCATCAAAATATTATCTCTCTCAATATTTCGTCCAGGAACTGGCCATTCCGGTTTTAGCAAACCATGCCCCATAATGAATCCCTTGTCAAAAGGCAAAGGTGCAGAAAGATCTCGAGTGGGTGAAGGGAGACTGTCGGCATCATGATCTTTATGAAGGTCTATCAGTGGACGAGTCACTCCTTTATGCCTAGAAATAACTAGGCCCAAATTTGATCTGCATTCAGTTTGATCCGGTGATCCACTAGGACCAGATTCTATTTCACACTTCCTTAGGTCAATAGAATCAGTATTAGCAGTCTCTAGCAACACATGTAGATCAGCTGTACCTACTCGTTCCCTTCCATTATTACTGTCATTCCTGAAAGATTCAACAGAAGACTCCATGGAAAACCTAATAGCCTCTGCCTGTGACAACAGATTTCTAAATGAGACAAAATAGCTACTATAGACCCCAGAGGTTGAGAAAAGTGAGGGTGGACAGAAAAAAAAAAAAAAAAAAACTCACACCTTTTCTAACTGCAGAGGAGAAAAAAGAGGTGGCTTCAAGCTTGTTACTCGTGCTAACAACCTGTACAGATATTTACAAGGATGGTATGCTCATGAATTCAAGATGACTCCACACCAAATAAAACCCAAACAAAAAATGCAGCAGTTGCAATATAAACCTCGACAAAATGGGTTTATTCTGCTCTTTGAGTTTCGGAGACATGGAAGAGAACACCTGCAATACCAACATCTAAATGTTATGGGAAAAGGTCGCCTTTGGCTGAACAAAGTTAATCAATTAACCTGGCCCGTGAGAAACAAATGCGAGAACAATTGAGACCACACAGGCCAGTTATCAGGAATTTGATTGAATTGAACAACATACTGAATAGAGGGTCTGTATTGCAGTTAATAGCAGTTGAACAAGAGTGTCTTTCTCAGCAAAAGATCCCTCCAAAACCATTTCCTGCAAGCTGACTATTGTGTTCTTCAGACTTGAACACAATCTATGATATGATCTACACAAATACAAAATATTAATCTCCACAAGAAATTATGTTTTCAACACCAAGCTAACAATTAATGAAAAAATATAAGATGATTTACATTATTGCATCAGCCACATTCAGACTCTCAAGCTCTCGTTTTATGGAATCAACACGCCTGCTCTTCTCATTGCTATTTGTTTCAACATTAAAATCCATATTTCGAACGACCAACTCAGAATCCAAATCAATCTCTCCCTCCTCCAACTCACCTTCCTCCATCCCACCCTCAACCTCGACATCAATCACAACCTTACTATCGTTCGTTTTTGAACTCTTCGAGCTACTAGTATCACTAATGCCCCCATTACTTCTATCGTTGTTACCATCCTCCTTCATCATTAGAACCTCATCCAGTGATTTATTATTCACCGCCTGCGCCCATGCCAAATTGTACAAACCCGGATAATGCTTCGAAGCAACCTGATATTCGTATAGATCTTTCATCGTCCAAACCCTAGCCCCACCTCCACCAGCGCTATTATTACTATTATTATTATTGTTATTACTGGTGACAACATTGATATGACTTGAATTTAAACTACTTTTCAGCGGCGGGGCAGGTGGCGGCGACGGCTGTAGTGCTTGCTTAGCATTAAAATCTTCTTCAGAAATTTCTTCAATGGAGGCGGAATCTGAGATCTCACCTTCCTCTACATCGTGAACCTCAACTTTGACTAGATGCTCCGCTTTATAATCGTCTTCCATAAATAATAAAAGGGGTTTATTTCCTTAATTACACAAATTAAATTGAAATCACCGACAAGTATATGTCGGAATTATATGAAGAATAACAAAAATCGTGCTACGTACGGTACCAAATCAATAAATTAAAACTCAATCCTTCAGAAATTGAAAAGGGGTGCAAAGCAACGAAATCTAATTTGACAGGATTTTCGTAAAAAAAAAAAAAGGAAAAAGAAATATTTGTTAGGAATTTGACCACAAGAAGGATTCTGTAAGATTTTGAAATGATTATTGTTAGTACTCCTACCAAAATTGGATTTTGGGATAGAATTGGATCTTGGGTTAGCGGATGTGCATATACCAATTGGATTGATCCTTGGAATTGTTGTTTCACCCCTACAGAAAGAAATGAAATTGACGGGTTTGATGAGTCGTCTGAACTGAACTAGGAATCAGACTTGAGTCCAGGAACTATGAGGGAATTTTGGAGGAAAAATAAAATTAGAGGAGAGAGTTAAGAGAGTAAATGGATGGGATGGTAAGGTTAGATCTAGACCGTCCACCTGGCTCCTCGTGACCAACTAGTCAGCCTATGGGTTCGTGGATGGTTATAAATTAGAATGATGACATTGGCGGCCCAACGTGGATTTGTATTTCCAAATTAGTATTTTTTTCAGTATGCACATATGTATGTATGGATTATGTACATCATACATGAACATATATTTCAAACCCACAAATAAATAGGATATATACTTTTTTATTAATAAACTAGTAATCGTGCCCGTGCGTTGCACGGGGTCGCATTCAACAAAGGAAAAAAAAAATAACTGTTTGAAATAAATGACAGTACAAATTGTATAAAAATTTTATATCTGTGAAATTCAAATTATACTACTATCACCTTATTTCAATATTATTATAACCGGACCGGACACAAAATCGGATAGGCGGGTCACGGTTGGACCGGTTCAGCCGGGGTCAACATGAGTATTTTCATTTTTCTATTTTTTTTAATTATTTTACTATTTTTATAAATATAAAAATATTATTCTCTATGTATTTGTTATGTATTCCTCTTGTTATTTCACATTTTTATTCCAATATTTATAATACAATTTTAATATACATTTTTTCTCCCTCTTATTTTTCTTCTTACGTCATTCCATCTTCACTCACCCACCCCACCCCCAACATTTCTTTCTTCTTCTTCTTCATTCTGCAACCTTTTGTTCTTTTTTTCTCCTTTTTCTCCATGTTCAAAGGAAACATCATCTGCCTCATCTACTCCTATTTCTCTTCGTTTTTTTTCTCCATCTCCAGGCTTCACTTCATCTCTTCTGCTTAGCTTTGTTTTTTCTTCAGCCCACTGATCTAGCCCAGCCACAACTTCGATTGAATCACATACGACCCAGATCCAACTATCGACGGCAATCCCCCGCCCAGATCCAACCACCACAGTGATTCTCAGCCCAAATCCGACCATCTACCACTGTTATAGGCTAAACCCGGTTCGTTAACTGGTTTCCGAGTCTACCGGTCGAAGCGGGGTTTTGATATTTTATGAATTTTCCGGTTTCTATTGTAGAACCAGACAGTATAGTTGGCGGTTTGCGGTCGACTATATAGTCCGACGACATTGCCTTATTTTATTGTCGCATATACACACACACACATTGACTGTCAATATATAAAATACATGTTAAACAATAAATAATTCAAATGTAACAAAGGGTATGACTATTTCAAATATCAATTGTTTCTCACTTCAATACCATACCGCCTAAATATTAAATAGGTAATGGCATTTATAGCCTTGATGAAAATTAATATCACAAAACATAAAAAGTCCCAATTTTATTTCTTTAATACCACACGCACAAATCACTTGCACCCCTCTGTTTCTTTTTCACAAACCCTCCCTCGCACGACTACTACTACTTCTTCCCCCTGCTTTTTCTCCCTTCGTCTTCCTTCTTCTTCCTGCTTCTTCTTTATTGTTCTTCTAGCTCTTCTTATACATCTTCCTTATTTTTCTTATTCTTCTTCTTCTTCTTCTCCTTCTTCCTCTTTTTCTTCTTTCTCTTTCTTCTTCTCATTCTATTTCTTTCTGCTTCTTCATTTTTCTCATTCTCATCATGCTTCTTCTTCTTTCTCCTCCTCCTTCTTCCTGTTGCTTCCTCCTCCTCTTCTTCCTCCTTCTCCATGTTGCTTCCTCCTCCTCCTCCTCCCCCTCCTTATTCTTCTAAATAAATATGAGAGCAATTCCAATGGTACAATATTGAAATGGATCGTTAAATATTTATTTGAATCTCATTTTATAATTTGATACTCATATAATCCAACTGCGAGCATTTAATGGGTCATCAAATTTTAAATATAAGTATAAATATATTTAAAATTGACCCATAAAAATTCATGATAGGTTTTTTGGGTAGTTAATGTTTTGATTCTTTTTTTTCCAAGATGCATTTTTACAGCTTCGGAAGTTGAATATCAAAATAGCTACCAATTAATAGAAGATGAAAATTTAAGTTTTGTAGTATTATAATAGAAGTTATACCAGTTAATTCTCCTATAGATTCCTCCATTGGAGTTGCTACGAAGAAAGAAGAGTAAAAGCTATACTAACTATTAAACAACTTAAAGAAAAAGGGCATGATGAATTATTAAAATACATGATAATAAAGAAATTCTAATAAAGACAAAACTGATAAACGTATTATGGCATATACAAAACCCATACACATGACAACGAAAATGTAAACAACCAACTAATTGCAAGGCATATAGTCTGTCAATAAAATAGCACAAATACACCATAATGCAAAATAATAAGTTCGCATAATTACATGAGCCTAACATGAATGTTTGTGATGTACAACATGTTAGCCAAACATTTGGTGTATGATGTGAGATGATGATGGTTTCTTCTCTTCTTTACTGATTTTTTCTCGTTTAATGTCTTAGAATTGCTGAGTAGCTTCAAATAATGGTCTAGAGAAAACAAAAGAAATGCATTAATCTTAAAATAGGGATGCAACATCTCGAACAAATTAAAATATAGCAACAAAGTCTTGTAAGTTATAAAACTTAAATATTATAAATAAATTGTAGCAAAAAAATGCTTTGAACTAACAGAAGCACATAATAAATATTGTCTGACATAATTTTTTTTCCTTCTACCCAATTGCGTGAGTAGTTCGCTCCAATCACGAATTATTGTTGACACGAACATGCTTGCTGCAAAAGAAATTTACAATACGTCAAACACAAATGCAAAAATAAATAAATAAACGGCATAACACAGTTATTAAATAAACGAAGAAGAAGACGAACAAAATTTTAAATGAGAAAGAAAAAGCAGCTTGGCAAAAAGAATGTGATTTTTTGTGGAGTTCTCATGAGTTTAAATAGAAGAATGAAATTGGTAGGGATTGAGATCGTGTGATAACTTCTACCATGATGAATTAGTGGGGGGTTTAGTGGGTGGTTAGGATGGAGAAGAAAAAAAAAATATAAATATAAATAATTAGAAATACCTACGGTATATTTAAATATAGGAGTTAGTGTTTATATTATAAATTAATTAATGGTTAAATTTGATATGTATTAATTTACAACATTAACCCTAGGTTTAGGTCTAAGTTTTAGTTCAAAATATCTTCGTTTTATATATAAGATATTCTAGAAAGATATTATCTAGTTCTTTTTTACTTTATAATTAATTTTCGAATCATTTAGCTAAATCACAGATCGTATACCATAAAACTTTTTTTGTCAAATTATCATTGGCTTAATCCCAATTTGTGGCCTTTACATCTTTACTTACAGCAAAATAACAAACTAAATTGTATTTTCTTTTACTTTCAATAATTTGATCGTAAAAAAAAAAATCAGAATAAATTACTGAAAATGAAAACTATAATTTCTTTTAAAAAAATATATTTTCTCGCTACATTATTCGAGAACAAATCAAAATATTTGGAAGAAAATATATATATATATAATCTATCTACGGCAATTTGAGGCTCCTAGAGTACAGATTTGAGATAATTTTTATACTTTTACAAATCTGGAATCATGAATTTGTGGAAAATTAAAAAAAAAACAAATTTTGTGAGTTCTGTGTAGATCCACACGGATTTAGTAGAATCTGTTCTGTGTAGATCTAGAAGGAAATATCGTGTACAACGTATAAACGGAACATTTTTTTTTATATAATTAATTTCGAATTATTCCATGTGATTCTCAACGGAATGCCTATGTTCTCATATACTGCTCATTCGGACTTTTAGACTGTTTTATCAAATACATACTATGACTAATAGCAGTTTCTTTCGAATAGTTAACGAATTCCTCTCTACTATCGAACACAAATGTAATATCGAAAAATTGAATCCACACGGACCGGATTGAACCAATTCCGGGTTAATCAGCACGGACAAAAGAAAAGAAAAAAAATTGTCAGTTCCGTGTGTATCCACACAGACCGGATCGAACTGGTTCCGGGTTACATAACACAGATGGTTTATTCTGTGTTGTGTAACCCGGAACCGGTTGGAACTGGTCCATGTGGATACATACGAAACTGGATTTTTTTTTTTTTTTCTAATTCCCTACTTTAACACGGAACTGGGGCAACTAGATCAGTGTGGTTAATCAACTCACAAAACAGAGTCACCCGGCCGAGTGTAAGTAGTTAATCCACCCATCTAAATTGATATATATAATATATAAATAATATTATATATTGAGAAGAAGTAGTAATTAATAATACAAGCAAGGATGGATGAATGAATATTTATTATAAGGGTCAGAGCTTGGCAAATAAGGGTTTTTTCTTGTGAAGATGAGCTGCAATAGCTTGAGTCAAATCATCTGAAAGTAGAACACCAGAGTTCCATGTTGCAATATAATCGAGACCTTGATCCATTGTCAAGTCTCTGCTTTTTATCAATACTCTCTTTGTTCCAATCACAGCAAGCGGAGACTTTGCAGCAATGCCTATACCATACCACCACATTTTCATAGTATGTATATTTCAAAGATATGCTGCTATGCAGAGCTAGAGTTACATTACATGAATGTATTTAACAGAACAGAACAGAACAGAACAGAGCTCATAGAGAGTAGTTACCTTGAGCAATTTGAGCAACCCCTTTGTCCAATGTTTGTTTATCGGTAAACAGTGTGGTGACCAGACCCAACTCCTTGGCCTCCAAACCCGAAAAGCTCCTAGCGGTCAGAGCAAGCTCCATAGCCTTACCGAACCCGACAATACCCGGAAGCCTCTGGAGCGACCCGAGATCCGCAGTTATACCCAAGTCCACCTCTTTCACCGAAAACAATGCATTTTCCGTTGAATACCTTATATCGCAGGCGGTTATTAAATCAACGCCTCCTCCTATGCACGCTCCGTGTATAGCAGCAATTACGGGTTTCCTGCACTCTTCAATCGCCGTCACAGCTCCTTGCAGGAACTTAATCTCCCGACGGAGCTTCTCCCCGGTACGTCCGGTGTCCGAAGACCGGGTATCCTGGTTTATGGAATTGAGGGTTTGGAGATCTATTCCGGAGCAGAAGTGATTGCCGGCGCCAGATAGGATGATGACGCCGACTTGAGGGTTGTGGTCGAGGGATGAGAGAGCCGCCGGGAATTCGGTGAAAAATTCACGTGACAGGGCGTTGCCTCTAGATGGACGGTTGATCAACAAATTGAAGACTCCAGAATCGGGGGATTCCTGATTGATTTTTAGGGTTCTGTAATTTTCTTCCATTTCTTCTTTGCTTTTTTCTTCTTTACTTCTTTTGGGAATGGAGGATGTACATAAACCGGTAAACCGAGACGAATGAAGAATGATTGAGTGTGACTGGTAAGCCCAAACACGCCCTTGTTACGGGCTGGGCTGGTTGATACTACTAGTTTCTTATTATATTTGTAGGAATAAAGCAGCTTGAGAATGGGTTAAGGCCCATTAATGAATTTTAATTTGATACCTTAGCTTGCATAATTAATGATTGTGAGGTGATCTGTTGTACATCATTTGGTAGTCGCATAATTAAAAGGGTGTTTAGCTAAGCTTATAAGATGTTTTAGAGCTTATAAGCTCTTTCAAAATATTTGGTAAATTTTTAAAAAAAAGATCTTAATTTTTTTTTAAATAAGTTATTGGAAACCAAATAAGATCTTTTTAAATAAATACTTATACCCCACCTTTTTATTTAAGATCTTATAATGAGTAAAAATAGGAAATACGTTCATTATCCAAACACTCTAAAAATTAATCATAAAAATAAGATGTAACAATTTATCAGCTCTAAAAACATCTTATCAGACGTAAAGATCTTATCAGCTATTTAAAATAAGCTTAGCCTAAGACATATGTACCGTAAGCTTTTTAATTTGTGCAAGGCAATATATATGCTGTATGCATGATTTATAATTGGAAAGGAAAAAAAAAAGAGAGACAGATTTGTTTAATAGAATTCATGATACATTCAAGGGCGGGGTGGTGATACAGAAATTAAAGAGTAGTAGGTAAATAAAAATAAAAATAAAAGAAAAGGAAAATGAATAAGCAGATATGGATCAAGCTGCTGCACAGACGACAAGAACAGGCGGTGTGTCGAGCTGAACGTGGCTTGGTTCAACACTTAATGCACATGATGAATTGTTTTCATGATAGTCGTCGTCGGAAACCTGGGCCTTAATTGTGACGTCGTCATATTGGGAAGTTGATGATGATTTTTTATGAGGGGTCCCTAACACCATTATATTGATAACATGATCATGATCAGTAGTAATAACCCCCATTTTTTTCTCATCATCAACATCATTAATCGCTTCTGCCTTGACGTTTCTGAATATACCATACAGCACCATTTGTAACACACCCAATATAAATCCAAGCACATTCGGAACCTGTTATACATATACACACCACCATGCATGCACCACAAATTCATCAATTAATTATATATAATATAATAAAATCTTATTGTACGTATCATAAAATAATATTTACTTACCGCAACACATAAATCTTTTTCAAATAAACCATAGCCGAACCACATGACTGCACTCAGTGTCAAGAAGAATGACAATGGAAACGGCATGAATTCAACACTACGTGTTCGCACAACTTGAAACTATAATTAATACGTCCATGCATCGATCATCATCCAGAAAAGACAAGAAGAAAAAGAAGAAGATATATTATTATTAATTGGCAATAATGAAACATGTGCAAGCTGGTATATATATCAACATATATATATATATATATATATATATATGGTAATTATTAAATTTGAAAATCTCACCACAATGCTCAAGGGTGCTGCAAACACACACACAGAGACAGCAACACATATCCATCCAACAACATGTACTCGGTTTTGACCTTTGAATATGAAGAATGTCACCACAAATATCAAAGACAATACTCCCACATTCACAACTCCCAGTAGCTTTGCCGTACGACCCTGCAAATTTATATTTATATTTATATAAATCACCGGCCAAAACTAGTTTGCTTCTAAGTTATTTACAAATAAATAAATAGATAAGAATTATTTTATATATATATATATATATATATATATATATATATATATATATATATATATATATATATATATATATATATATATATATATATGTGTGTGTGTATGTATATGTCTTTGATTAATTAATTAATTAAATAATTACCCTAGCCTTTTTGGATGCATAAAAGAGGAACATGGAGATATAAATAGTCTCTACAATGCATCCAAAAGTGTTGATGGAGATTAGCAGAACCGCATTTGTCTTGAGGAACGCATAATACAACCACAGCATTGCTGAGAACAGTGCAACTGCATAAGGTAATGAATCGAACCCCATGGTCGATTTTTCCTTGAATATCCTTCTGAATGTTGGCCTGCACAAAAATATTTATGTTAACTTGAATGACATCAATTATTAATTAGTTCAGGTAGTAATTAATTAATTAATAATTGGTTCGGTTGAAATTATAAATAGCACAACTAAACAAGCTAACTTACAGTGGAGCAAGGTACACAAAGATTGAGATGATGTTACCTGCATATATCACAAAAAGAAATGTCCATTTATTTGATCAATTAAATATAATATATATATATATTAAAACAATAAAAAATATGTATTTTATTCATGATATAGAATTGATGTCACAGTGTTTGCGTGCATGAGTTGTGGTATATATATATATATATATATATATATATATATATATATATATATATATATATATATAAAATTATTGCTGATGGTGAAGAAGGGTAATCATGCAAATAATATTTTTAACCAAGAAAATTAAGTAGAGAAAACTTTGTAAAGCTAGCTAGCTAGCTGGTTTCTCCATTTATTTTTTAATTTTTAGGAAATCCGAGTGTATGCATGTAACAATATATAATCATATAGAAAGTAGGAGAAAAAGGCAGTATATAAGAATTAGAATAATGGTTATTATTCGATTGAAATATAAAGAGAGAATGAAAAGTAGTAGAGGAAAGGAAAAAAGAAGATGAAACAGAAATAGTTATATATACCTAAGACACCAAATGTAAATGCCCATGGGTGGTGAATGTCAAAGATAGCCATACGCTAGCTCTAGCTGCAGTGTGTACAAACAAACTAATTATATATTATGGAATGTGCTCGATCTCTGTGTGTGCGCCTCTCTCTCTCTCTCTCTCTCTCTCTCTCTCTCTCTCTCTCTCTCTCTCTCTCTGTCTCTCTCTCTACGGAATGTGCAGAAGCAGCAGCAGGGTCTCGATCGATCGATCGATCTAAAAGAAAGAAAGAAAGAAAGAAAGAAAGAAAGAAACCCTTTTGCTAGCTAATTAATGAAATGTTTAAGTAATATATCATGGGAGAAGTGATGAATGGAAAGGAAAGTGAAGAGTGGGGGATTTATATATAGAGAGAGAGAGAGAGATCAGACGTTTGGGAATGCAAGTCATCTATGTTGCATGACAAGTGGAATTATGATTAGTAGGTGGCGTACCATAAAATCATTCATCAAACGTACAATATATCACACACACACGCCGCCTCACGTGCCCTTGCATGCTTTCTACACATTTTACACTTCATTCCTACGTAGGATTCATCCGATGCTGCCTGCCACTCTTATTTTTGGATTTTTCTCAACAAGTTTAATTAATACATACATAATTTAATTTTTATTTATTTATTTCACATGTATATATAATATTGGTTAATTAGTCCGTCTTCCTATAATTAATAAATTAAAAAGAAAAAAATAATTAATTGGATAAAGGTATATGTTTTTGGTGGATGCATGGTATGGGAATGGGATGGGATGAAAGGGGTGTGAGTCATAAAAGAGGAGTGAAAAAATCACGTGAGAGTGCAACAAACATGCATATAATACATAACAACTTTATAATTAAATAAACAAAGTTCCTAAAATGTGCAAACAAAATAATAAGCAGAAAACACGCACCCTTAGAATCATCACCTAATTAAGATTTGTCGTTTTGTCGCACCGCTGCATATATTGCTTTCTGTTTCTTCATCAGCTCAGCTGTTAGGTATTGATATATGTCGTGACACTAAACATGAGATACATCCATCAACATTGTGACGATGCTGTTATTTTTTGTTTCTATTAGGTGGAACCCCAACTACGTCTATATACCTTCCTTTATTATTATATATACACATCGATCTTTTTTTTCCTTCTTCTTTTTAATGATATGATATATGGTGCCATTAATATACCATATATTAATTATTTTTTCTAGGGTTGGGCTAAATTTAGCAGCACAGCTAATTCAACACCAGTCCTTCTCGTGCATTATATTGATGATAAGATATATTGCTTGATTAATTATATGCATAATTAGAGTGAAATTAGTCAAAATAAAAACAAATCATTCAGCTATCTTATCTTATATATCAATTTGTGGAAATGGAACTATGGTCCCATGGGATATATATAAGACTTATCAGAAGCTATACGCACTAATTATATTAAGAATCCTTTTATATATATGGCTTTTGTCAAGACACACATATATATATTATCACGATTAATTAGTGTGTGTTGATGTGATCTACAAATATTTATTCATCAATTAATTAATCTCTTCCCTTTACCTTATCATACTACAACTTTAATATTATTGCGGAGCGAACCATATGTTTCAAATACGCAATCATAACATATACGATCTCTTTTGCAAATTATAAAACATATAAGCTCATAAATTCATAATTACTACTATATACATCATTTATATCTACGATCAATTTTCTCAATAGGGCAAAAATAAAATAAAATACATAGTAGTAGTAATAGTAATAATAATAATATACGGCATTTTTTGTCGGGTAACAAAATTACGACAAGAACATGTTCTTGTCGGTGCTTCCTAAAAATCTTTTTTAGTTTGGAATAAAAGGATGGTTGCGTGCGAGATGCCAGATCAACGTTTTTGATTGACGGCGCTTCCGATAAATCGTTCTTCTTATATGGGTTAGATGTTATACCAATGTGTTTGATTGACGGCACAGTAATTGACGGCACTTCCAATAAAATATTTCGAAGCATAGAAGGATAGTTGTGAGATACCGGATCAACGCTTTTGATTGGCGGCGCAGCAGCGAGTAATTGACAATGCTTCCAATAAAAAAAAGTTTAATTTATACATAAAAGGAAATTTCGTGAGATGTCAGATTAACGCTTTTGATTGACGGCGACGTGAAAAGGTCTAAATTGTCGGAAGGCAACGTTGCTTCGATATCTTTCACCCTTTTCTTTCTCATTCGACGACCTTAGCTTATTTACTACTGCATCTTGGTTGAACGGTACAAATATTGTTTACGCTAAATAAATAAAGGTAATATGTGCATTCACCTCTTCTAATCGTTTGATTGACGATCATACTCTAAATTGAAGCTCTGTTTCGTGATGCAACAATAGCCTAAGTATTTAATTTTTTTGCATCAACCATCTTCCTTGACTAGGTAGCCTAAGTTATTTCCAAACACTACTACTTACTTCTAAATTAGGTGATAAAAGATGATTGTTTAGAACATTTGCCAACACCACCTAAATGGAACGTACATATATAGTAACACATGTAGATTACGTTCATTAATCAAAGTCCGTATCTTTCAACGTAACTCATCAACAAAAAACAAAAAGTCAGTATATTTCGTCTTTTTTCTAATTAAATAAAAAATTGCATGCGTGCATGCGTATATAGAAGAGATTAATTCTGTTGGAAGATGGAAAATGGAAATATATAGCTAGTATTCATTTTAAACGGAAAGTTTATCTTCAAATTTACGCAATCATTATCTCCATGATTAATAGGTTTTAGTGAGTAACGGGCCGCAACGTACATGAATAGACCGTCTCGGGAATTTAATTTCTAATTGGTAAAAGAGATGAACATTAATATAATTGGCTCAAGTGCAAGCACATATAAATCACGATATATGTTTTTAATAGTGAGAATTGTATTATTTGAGGGTGCAAAGTTTATTAAAAGCTTAAATGATAATTTTGATATGAAACGTAAAATACAAATTATCAAAGAGAATTCAGCCTGGTGAACTATGATATGAGTCTACGACGAGATTCGAATATGAAGTGGTTGTGTTGTTCTCCATTAAAATAGTATGTAATAATTAAAGTTTAGTTCGAAATACTTTCAATAGGGTTCTATGGTGTAGTGGTTAGCACTCTGGACTTTGAATCCAGCGACCTGGGTTCGACTCCCGGTAGGACCTCTTTTTTAATATTTAGAAATGAATTGAATGATATAATACTGATAATCATTTAAAAGCCATTTTTTAAGGCCTCGGCCTGCTATGTGACTCGCATTTATGTGTGACAATCATTTAAAAGCAGCCAGCTATATATATATATATATATATATATATATATATACATTAATTATATTAGCGCCCGACAAATTAATATATATGCCTGCATTGATTTAAAGATCGATTCAGTGTATATATTTATTATATATATATATATTGGAGTGGACTGGAATACTAAAAAAGCACAAGCCACCCTTGGGCCTTGTGCTGCCCCCGCATTTATATACTTTTAAACCCTAAAAACTAACTTTATTTTCAAGTACCATTACCATATATACCCCCAGTACTATATATATATACAATATAGATACACCACCATCCCCAATCTCATCAGTTAAAGTACGTATACTAGCTAGCTAGTTAATTACTTCTTGTGCAATTCTACAACTGCTTGCTTATATTTCCACAATATATTATAATAAGAAAAAAGATGCAATACTCATCATCATCATCATCATCATCATCATCATCATCATCAACATCATCGGCACGGCGGGGGCGGCAGTAGTTGGGAGCCATTAATGGTGAGGGTGGAGAGGATTGCATCTGGCAGCGCTGTGGTTGTATTCAGCATGAGCAGCTGCTGCACTTAAACATCTTTTTTCTGGGATGGGTGTTAGCCCTACTGTCTACGACCTTGACCTCGATCCCAGTACTACAGCTGGCATGGATATTCAGACAACCGTCTTGGTGTCGGCTCCTCCCTTCCCGTCGTGTTCGTTCTCGTCGGACCTATATATGGACAGTGTTATGGCTTCCCATATCGATCAATGGCACTTTGGTTCCACTTCTTAAGGAAGCCGGAGCTCTTTGGCTTTAAATCTTTTCATATATATACTTCAATTTTCATCATATATTTATATCAATCACACTCTTTTTTTTGGGATTTAATTAATTAGTTATAATTAACTAGATTTAACTAGTTGTTGTATTACTATTTACTAGTAATTAGGATATTCATTGGTATTTATTATTCTTTGTTAACTAGTAATTGTACCCGTGCGATGCACGGGACAACAAATTGCATTTTTTTGATGTTGTAAGAATATAAACAAACGTTTGATGTATCGTATGATCAAAATTCTATTATACTGAACATTATTAAGTATACTACACACAAAAAAAAAGGACATAACTTTACTGTTGAATAATTTTCTAAATAAATTGAATCAGCTAATACCAGTAGATTGAAAATTTAAACCAGGAAAAAAATCATTAATTATGTCTTTCATGTTGAGCTTAAAAGTAATTAGATTTAATAACTAAGTTAACATAATCAAAACTAAACTATCGACAACATACCATCGTAAAAGGCTATCTATACATCTTGCATCGGAACTAATCCCTTCTCCACTGCCTCATTTTAAGGCTGTTTTGGCACTGGAATTAACAATTGGAAAATTAAGAAACAAAAATAAATACAAACAATAAATTAAATATCGCATACAAACAATAAGTCTTGAAGGTCGACTTCCAATAGCTTGTGGCTCCGCCCATTTTCGGTTAATTTTCTCAAATCATCCCTTTTAATAACATGTCCAATAACATATAAAATGAAATAATTGTTATACATAAAATTTGAAAACTTTGGTATAAATTAATGAAACACATAATTTAACAAAATGAAATTACATATAAGCCATGATGGAAAAAGATGTAAACTAATTGCCGCACAGTCAATAGGATGAAGAAGAAGATAAGAAACAAAATCTAAACTCGGGTTACCAAAAGAAGAAGCCTTAGGTAGGGAAGAAATAAAATTCAAATGTTGCAGACATTCTGTAAAACGATGTCACAAAATCCGCTAGGGATGAAAATCAGATTTATTTACCCTTTTCTGTAAAAATCGAAAATCAGATTATTATAAATAATATATAGGAGAATTTGATGAAAATCGATAAGAATATTTAAAATAATATTTAGGAGATAAAAATTTGATAAAAAAATCAAAACATAATATTTAGGAGATAAAACTCTGATAAAAATCGAAAATAAAATTTAAAATAATAGTTAGGAGATAAAAATTTGATAAAAAATCGAAAATAATATTTCAAATAATGTTAATGAGATAAAAGTTGATAAAATATGAAAATAATAATTAGAATAATATTTAGGAGATAAAATATGATTAAAATCATTCCGTAATAACTCCAATTCCACATTCATACCACTCCTCGGTATTATATTGAACCATATATGTTTCCTTGATTGCTTCAAGCGTATATTGATCAAACTGATGAATTGTATTATAAAGATGTTTAGGTATGTTTCTACATAAATAATCTTTAGCGCATATAAGATCTTTTCCAAATAATAGTTTGATTAAGTTCGGTGTCTCAGAAAGAAGTTGAAAATTATATTTAAAATTATAGTTAGGCGATATAAATTTGATAAAATTAAAAAAAAAATATGATTTATAATAATATTTAGGAGATAAAAATTTGATAAAAATAAAAAATAATATTTATGTGACAAAAATCTGATAAAAATAAAAAGTAATATTTAAAATAATATTTAGGGGATACAAATATGATAAAATTCGAAAATAATATTTAAAATAATATTAAGGAGATAAAAATTTGATAAAAATTGAAAAAAATTACAAATATGACATTAGGGTTTCTTAGGGTTGCCATAGCGTTTCTTTCTTTTATATATAAGATTACCACAATTTTATTGGTGTCATGTGTGTATATGCCTGCTACAACTTGGGCCAATTAGAGATACTTGACAAGTTTGGACGTGTTATAACTTGTGCCCGGCCCACTGAGATATCATGATTGATGATTTATGATAAGAAAGGAATGGTCCGTATATTCCATTCCCACCCGCACGACGATTCCAACGGCGGGCGGGAAACAGAAAAAACAAACTCCACCCAAAATCATCCAACTTGGGCAACTCTCATTCTGGCGCCGACACGTGTACGTCACGTTCCTTTCATGCTTTTCCATGAATATCATCTACTTCCTCTGTTCCATAATATCTGTACTCTGAAGAATTTTTTTTATTCCATATTATTTGTTACTTTAAATTTCCAACACTTCATTAATTATTTAATTTCCAATTTACATTCTTATTAACTCTTTCCAGCACTCTTTTTTTTTTAATTAATTTCTCTCTCTTATTAATTATAATATAAGGTCATTTTAGTCTAAAAACATACATTTTTCTAAAATTAAGATACATTTAATGAAATTCTAATTAATCTTTGTGCAAAGCTAAAAAACGACGATTAAATCAGAACGGAGGGAGTATATTTTTTCTTAATTGGCTGAAATGTAAAACGATCTTGATTTTTGTGTTAATGTTGTTTTGCTTCATTTCTAAATTATTCTTTTCTTTTCTTGTTTTTTTTTTTCTAAACCAGTCAGTCACTCATCAATTCTACATATATAAGACTGGTTCTTGTTTCTCATTTCTCATCTTCCAATGTCAAGGTAATAATTAATATCCTTGTCAAATGAATCTTTGTCTCTGTCGTCGTACATAACACAATTATTATGATTAATTATGATTCAGATTCTAGACACAACAATATTTAACTACCTCAGCCCAAATTAAGGTACAATATATATATATACCAAATATTATACATATGTATCTTGTGATGGATGATACATACACAGCAACAACCTCAACATATATATATATATATATATATATATATATATATATATATATATATATATATATATATATATATGAATTGAATGCACTTAATTATGTACAACTTCCTTTCAATTCAATTGAAAAAACAAACACGAAATACACACACACATTATATTAATTCAGGCCCTAAACCAAACCAATTATCATGCATGCATGATCTGATCCATCAACAAGCTAATTAAGGGGTTGTGTACGTTGAGTAGTAAAGATTTCCTAACAAGGTACGTAATAACTATGTTAAGCCCTAACTTGACTGATATTTACTGAAATGACCACCAACAACAAACTAGTCTAACGTACGTACGGGTCTCTTCGGTCTTCTCATGAGCATGATTTGATGAGGCCTAGATTGTAGAGGAACTTCTCAGATCTGGATCGGAAGAGTGTCCCTAAAGAGAATCTTGCTGTCTGCTGATCAGGCGGTGAAGTGGAGTAGGTGTCGTCTTTAACACGGAGTATAGTCAAACCTATTTCTTTTCTAACAGCCTCAACAGTTTGACTTTGTACAGGATTAGACGACGATGCATCCGTCACATAAAAAACATTAACAGCTTGTGTCCCCCTTGTTGTCACCTCTGCTCTGCTAACTGATAGACCATTCTCTCTAAATATGCGTGTCACATCTGTTAGAAGCCCAACCCTGTCCTCGCTGCATAGTTCCAATCTTATTCCCTGCCCATCCCCATCATTTTTTTTTTATTTTTCAATTATTATTTGGATTCCGATAAAGAAATGAATTATTCTGTAATTTGATATGCATATAATGTAGTACGTACCTCGGATGTTCTCCTCTTTATTGCTGCTTCCAAGCAATGAATTACTCTCTGCCTCTCTGCTTCTGAACTTATGGGGCACCCATCCATATGCCTTATGAAATATTCCTACATTACCAGCAACGAGTTAAGGAAACCCGGCAGGGCAAGCAATAGCTGCATGTTGATTCCAAATGATCAAACTCTGACCAGTACATAATATTGATTATATTATATATTACCTGTTGAGCCTGTGGCCCTTCGGTAATTATAGTGGCATGAAACACCACATACTGCATATCTGTTAAGGTACATACTGTATCAAACAGAAGCTTAGGTCTGTCCGCACAGCTCAAGTTCACGACGGTGTAACCTTTGTCGACACAATTTTCGACAGTGACAAGGGGTTTGGTCCGTAATTGATCAGAAGAATGGACGAGAGTATTGAGGTGGTCGTAATCACGATCAGCGTACATCATTTGGTGGAGCCTCCTCTCAGTATGAGTAGAGCCAACAGAAACAGCAGTATTGGCACTTCGCTTATCTCTATCACCCTTGAGAACATAAAGAAGAAGTTGTTTGATATTAGAAAGACGGTCAGGATCTTGAATTGGGGATGAGTTGGTTTGGTCGGTGATGTAGACAACTGAAGCCATACGGGAGTTGTGGGTCCATACTTCAGCAGCAACAACGTTACACTTGAGATCAGTAAGAACAGCAAACACCTCTGAAAGCAAACCAGGTCTGTCTCTGCCAGATAATTCAATTGTTGTATGTTCTGCAGCTGACTCCACACCCACAGACCTTGCCAACGACCGGCAACTGCGTCCTCTTTGACCAAGCGACTGCAATTCATATGAATGACACATATATAATTTGAGCAAATCATGTACTCCTCTAAACATGTTCTTATTAAGTCGTCATTGGCCGTGAAACTAATAAAGAAAACATTAACATAAGATGGGCTGTCTAAAGAAAACATATAAATATATATTTCCCCCAAAAAGGAAGAATGACAGCTGTAAGTGATTAATAAGAATTATATATCCCAAAAGGATGAGTGATTGAGTGATTGATTGATACCTGCTGAATACTCTCAGATATGTTCCCCTCATGGACCTTATTTCCATATTTATCAGTAACATGAAAAACTGCATTAAAAGAAACAACAGAGCATATTCATTCACTATGAATTCATAATTCAATCCCAATCAGACCTGACAGCAAATTAAATTTTTTTTTTAATAAAAAAAGAAAAAAAAAAAACTGACCATCCATAAACCATCCCCCGTCTGAAGAAATATAAGCCCTCCGAATAATAAGATTGAGATCAGTAAGAACTTGTACTACCTCCAACAAGCTCCCCCTCTTATTTGCACTGTCGACCTGCAAATTTCTTAATTATGAGTTTTGATATAAAAGAAACCTAGAAATTAATTAATTTATTGATTAAAAATACCTTGATCAAAGTAGCCTTGTTGTCAGAATCATTGTCAACGGTGACCCTGAGAAATAATCGAAGAACAACACAGGACAGAGGATAATCAATCAATTATTGTGGCCTGGCCGGGTGGAGAGGTAATTTTATTATATATTCGAGAGAAATTAATTAAAAAAAAAAAAAAAAAAAGAGGTAGGGAACCTGGGTGGGTTGACTCTACGAACAAGCTTCTCGAACTCATCATCAACGCCAAGAGAAGTAGACCAGTGATCCATATCTGTGTTGAAGAAAGATTGAAGCTTTTGTTTGTTTGTTTGCTCTAGTGTTGTTGTGTTGAGAGAGAATAAAAATGAGAGAGATTAGATTAGTGTAAAAAAGATGAATTGTGAGAGAGAAATATGAGATGATGCCGGTAGGTAGGTAGGGTGGGGATAATAAAATGGGACAGTGGCTCTTGAGCTGTACCAAGAGAGATATATTATATATACATATATGGAGAAGAAGAGATCAAACAACAACTCTTGTTCAATTTTGTTTTTTAAATCTTATATATAATTAATATGAAATTATACAGAGAGAGAGAGAGAGAGAGAGTCATGAGGAGGACTGCCACCACACCACGGACTTGTCGCTGGTCACGTGGACCCCAACTCACTCATCTCTCCTCCCCCTCTCTCTCTCTACGATTTGTTATCACATGCCATTTTTATTTTTTATTTTGTTTTGGTTCTATTATTTTATATTCCATTTTTATTTTTATATTAATTTGATTTCTTGTGGAGGAAAATGTCTTATGTAATGTTTCTTGGATGCAATCATGTGAGGTTGTTAGTGAAAACACATTAATGGGTTATGAAAAATGAAATTGTAACAGAAATAATTATTATTATGCGCGAAACCTGAAAATACGGATATGGCTTCAAATATAATTGTAACAGTAATAGGGAAATTGTAAAAGAAATAATAATTTCTTTTTTGGGTTGCCCCTTTTTTTTTTTTTTTAAATGCAAACCTACTTTATAATTAGGTTTGTCTAGGGGGTATTAATTGGTAAAGGTGTAGAATTGATGATCCAAAAATTCGACTTGTAGCTGACCCTTTTCATAGTTACACAAGTGTATATCTTTTCACACACACCACAAAACATCATCCCAAAAAAAAAAAAAAAAAAATAAAAAAAAAAAAATATATATATATATATATATATATATATATATATATATATATATATGAGAAAATTAGCTAAACACCATTTATTTTGAACTTATATAGGTGGAGGGAATCTAGCTCGTATATTGTATTTCATTATTTTGAGGGTAAGTTATAGAAATTAATATAAATTTAAATAATATACAAGACAACATATGTAAAACAAGAGTAAGATATCCCCCCCCAGAGGGATGGGGCTGTGGGTGCAGTAGCAGTTAGCTGCAAACCAATTTTGTATATCAATTTGAACATAATATATTCAATATTTATATGAGAAGGTGTAGTAAATTAACTGGTTCAAATAGAAAGTATTTGGTATGATATAAAAATATATAGTTTGATGAAATGGATGAATATTATGTCCAATTAATTCCCATATATAATATAGGGTAAAGTTCAATTTACCTACCTGAACTATACCCAACGTATAAAATACCCCCCTGAACTTCAAAATGCATCAAAATAGCCCTCACTTTTGTTGGTCAACGTCAATAAAATTAACGCCGTTAGTTTTAGAATAACACCGTTAGTTTTTAAAGTGTTGTTACATTTTTACCCTTAATACTTCATCTTCATCTCCTTCCTCCCTTCTTCCTCCTTTTTCTTCTTTTCCTAATATCTCCCCAATTTCACTACTCAGACCAAAGCCCACCTCGATACTGGCATCCGCAACCCCAAACTCAGACTCCACAACCACGTCCCTGCCAAGAAACGCGGCCCCTTCATCTCCATCAATCTCTTCTTCCGTGGGCCCCACATGCCGGTGTCAACACCCTCACCGCCGGCGAGTTCCGGTGGTAATAACCCACAGATCTTCAAATTTTAGAGAACAGCAAATATTCAATCTTTGATGGTCATTTTTGCGAATCATTTGGGTTAGATTTACATGATTACTTTTTGTTTTGGAAAGATTCAATTTTTGATTCTGTCATTTTCCTTATTTTGCTTCCCTATTTTTAGTATACAAATGATCTTTGTGGACTTGACGAAATATGTTACTTTCCCAGATTTCTTTTTCTTTTTTCAAAACTTCCTATATCTCGCTCTAATCATTTTTTCGAATACCAATTTCCTTTTCATTTTTCCGGTGGAAAGTTGTGCATCGGAAATATTGGCCGCGGAGCTGGCAATTTTGGTGGAGGGCGTCGGTGAAGATATTGTATCTTCAATCAGAACAATATATATATATATATATATATATATATATATATATATATATATATATATATATATATATATATATATATATATATATTACACAGATGTATGTATAGATAAAATAGACTAAAGGGGTAAAAGTGTCAAACCAAATGCAAAAATCATAAAAATAATTATAAACGCAAAAGTCAACACGCCACGTCAGCAAGGAGAGACGGATTTCAAACGGAGGGGCTATTTTGATGCATTTGAAGTCCAGGGGGG
>NW_012192971.1:33574-203630 GCF_000504015.1 Erythranthe guttata
TATATATATAATTTGCAATGAGAAAAAGAAATAATATTAATGTTGTGATTGTTTATTGGTAAGGTTGACTAACTAACAAACTAAGTACCCACGTCGTACATTATATTCAATATCATTAATTTATGGGTATAACAAGAAATAAATTAATACTTTTGGTAACTGATTCGGCATTAGCAAGAAGACGAGGCAAAACAAGCTGGGCTGGCTGCTGACTCACAGACTACTTATCAAATTGTAAAGGTGTTGGGAATAACAAGTGAAAGAAAGATGAACAAACTACTTAGAACCAGACAACAGTTCACTTTTATGTATATCTATGTATGTATATATAACAAGTGAAGTCTCATTTGAGCATTCATGCATGTATGTATAAATGTATATATGAATCATGCCTCATCTTTGCTTTGCTTTGGTTTTCAATACAACACACACTTTATAATGTCATGTGCCCTTCTACAAACTAAACCCCAACATACGTATACATATAGTATTTGCACTTTTTAATATTGCATAAAATAATATACTGAAAAAAATAAATAGCTGTGAAGATAAATCAAATCTCTCAAAAGAAAAAATAAATCCCAGTTAAGAGTTATGAGGAGGAAGGTGCTGCTATTTATTCTAGTTCTCTGAGTGAATAGAGAGATTAGCGAATAAAACAGCAGCTACACAAGAAACCTCCCTCCCTAAATTACACAACAAAATCCCTAACCACCCCACTCAGTTACCAAATAACTAGTCACGGCGGCCTTCATATCTTTGAATCATCACAACAACTTCTTCTACTAATTAACGAATCACTAACACACACACACACACACAACAACTCTCTCTCTCATCAAAAAATTCCGACTAGCTCTAGCTAAATCATCATCTATTTTAACCCTAACCTGCAAAAAAATAATTCCAAGAAAGAATGTCTAAAGTACCAAGGCAACTTTCTCATGGGATACGAGCGTTGAGCAATGTGCAATAAGCGGCTCATAATGATCCGCACCCGCACAGCACCATCCTGCAGCATGCGTTTGTCATAAAATAATTTCACACAACTGAAATCACTCAGTCACTAGTTCCTTTGATGAAGAGAAACTGAGAAAGAAGGAATTAGTACCTGTTCCTTTCATGAAGAGAAAGAAAGGAGGTTCGCATATTTCACTTCTTGGACGATGTGGTAAGAAGAAAACACAGTTTTCTTCATCAACCATTGCATCTGATCCATGTGCTTGAACCTGTCAGAGTCATGAAGAGTCAATCATCCGAACCAACATATACATATATATGTTTCATTCAAATGCAGAGAGATCGACAAGCACGCACCACAAATATTTCTCTTTTGAACTCAGTTGCAAGACACTCTATTGCAATATCATCACCAAAAGCAGCAGCCCTTCCATCTCTATTCTCGTCTACTGTTAATAGACCCTCCTCTGTATACTGCATATTTATTATGTCGTATTCATCCTCAGCTGAACCTGATATCGACATGTACTTTGCCCAACTCGCACCATCATCCACAGCTATGCATCTTTCTTTGTATATTGATTCTGCTGCTATTTCTCTTCACAAATCATTCACAAAACCCACTCATCATCAATAACCATTTCTTTGTATACTTCAAAAAATACACATTTCAAATGTTTTGCCTATTCTATTATCCTCAATTAATTTAGGGAGGGACCAGGCAAAACATATATAGACTTGCTGCAAACATTAAACTTATTGAAAAGCAGAGCAAGATGAAATAATAAGATTCTCCGTAAATCTACCAAGTTATCCAATGTATCAATTAAATTATTTGTACCAAAGAAACATAGAGAAAACACGAGATCTTCTTGCAGCAGATCTAGAGGATAAGGATCAAGATTTGAATAGGGAGGAGGATTGTGATGTTTTACCTCTGCATGCCGAGTTGAACGAGCTCATCAATGGCGGAATCCAAAGACTCACGATCTTGCTTCTTCGCCAAAAGCTTAACCTCCTGCACCACGTGTATACCCCAACCAGAGTTCAGATCCGGCGAGTACATATGCCTAATCGCGGATCCGATCAAATCCTTGGTCACCTCGTCTACAGATCCAAGATCCTCAGAAAACCTCCTCACAGTTCGGATCCTGAGGTCACGCGCCGCCGCGTCGACGCCCATGGACTTACGCGCCGCCGTGAAGAGGCAGTTACCGTCGGAGTCGACCTCGCCGCCGTGCATCAACCTGAAGACGATGTTGTTGTTCTTGTCTTGTGGGTGCTTCCAAAGAACACCCTTATTGTAAATCCGGGTCAAATGCCTCTTCTGCTGGTCCTCCAATCCGGGCACATTGTCCCATGAGGAGGCGGTGATTTCAAGGGGGTGCTTCGAGATAGGCCTCTGGTTAACCAGATCGGAAGATGGGATATCGGTAGGGTCACGCCAGGGAAGAATCACCGGAGACGACGCCGTCGAATCGCATATGAGCTTCCCCATTATTATTATTATTTTTTTTTTTCTGCCCCTTTGCTTAATTTGTCAGGGAAAAAAGAGACGTTGGAGAGATTAGGGTTAACGGATAGATTTTGATTCTTAGCGTAAGCCAGCCTGGACAACTACGGATGGGATCCCAGACATGTAACCGACACGTGTCTACGTATGATTGGTGACACGTTGTTAACGTTCCACGGAAAAGAAGGAACGGAATTATATTTGTTTAAATAAATAAAAAAATTAATGTTTTACAGTACCATATCTGTTGATGGTGTTGGTGATAGTGTATTGGGACAATGTTGTGTTGAGCTTTGTTACATACAACATAACAGGTGTCAGGTGGTTTATGGTTCACTCAACAAATATTGAGAGCACACATATAAGATGACATATGAGCTAGGTCCGAGATATGATCTTAATGGGCTTGGAAATTAATATCTTAAGGAGGGAGGAGCACTCCAGATTTCTTTTCTTTTTTTTCTTTTTCTTTTTTGGGTAATGGTGGAACCAAATATCTTAATGGGCTTGGAAATTAATATTCAGCCCTTTATATAGATCAGATATTCGATAATGGATCACAATCTTGGGCCCATCAAAGAAATAACTATGCCAACATAGATTCCAACCCAATTTTGAATATTTGACTTCAATATACAACCAGGGCCGGCCCTGGGGTGGGGCGAGCAGGGCCCACGCCCAGGGCCCAATTTCATAGGGGGCCCAAAATTTTAAATTTTTAATATATGTATTATGTATTTTTATGTGTAAAAATTATTTTATGGTTTAAAAAAAATTATTTTTCTACTTTTATCAAAAAAAAAATTTACTCTTTTATTCTTTTTTCTTTTTTATAAATTTATTTTAAAAATAAATGTGAATTTTTTTTATTCTTTTACTCTTTTTTACCCCCGAACTACTGAACATTTATACTCTCGCCCCGGGCCCCCGATTACGCCGGACCGGCCCTGTATACAACGTAACACCACCTCGTTTATACGTGGTGCCATACGTTTTAAGAAATTAAATATTAATTACATGAATGCTTCTATCACACTTTTTCTATAGTTAAGATCAGAATTAGGAGAGATCGGACAAGTATCTAATTACACGTTTAGTATATCTTTATATATATATATATATATATATATATATATATATATATATATATATAATGATGATGGATAGTGTTACATGGGTTAATTTATAATTGAAATTTTCTCACCGTACGGCCTAATTTACGCACTAAATCAGTCAGCCCACTCAACAATTCTTTACACAAACGTATGGGACCATCGTTATATCAAATGAACAACAACAATCACAAGTATGCAGCAGAAATCGAACAACACAAGCAATTTACGAGCAACGCTCAACCTTTATTGATTCACTCACAAACAATACAAGGAAAGCCCTTGGTGCACACAACGAATCCTCACAACAGATGCTAACAATTGCAATCCGAGTCCCTCTATCTGAATGGGTCGGATTTGTGCACTCAAGGGCCTATAAATACAAGGTACAATGCAGTTTACACACTAAACTGCCAAGGGACACATGGCGGCACGCAAGCCAGCCACTTGGCTCACTAATACAACATAAAGGACGGTTTTCTAAGTCATTGCTGATGCCAACCGCTCCACAACTGTCATCCGTAACTTCCCAAGTCAATTAGCTGCCCGGCTTGCCCAATCGGCGCGCGCGCGCGCCCAAGGATCGAATCTGCCCGCACACGTGCTATTCAGACCGCTTGTCTTGCCCACACTTTCCATGCATTTCTCGGCCAAGCACCTCAATGCTTGCCAATCACTCGAAACCCTTGCCTTGTAATTCTCGGCCAAGCACCTCAATACTTGCCCATCTCTCGGCCACCGTTTGGCCCATGTGTAGCATGCTTCGTGCCAATACTTCTTGGCACCACTTCAACTATAACTCGGCCACACTCGAGTTATAGTTGATGTCTCCGTCTAAGGGGGTAACAGACCTCCCCCACCAACGGTGTTCGACGCCCTCGTCGAACTGTTCACTCGCTTCAGATTCTCCCAATATTTGCCAACTCGTCTTTAAACTACCACAGATTCACTGCCTTCTCCCAAGTAGCATCGGCCACCTCTGAATTTCGCCAATGCATTAAAAATTCAGTCCGCCGGTTCTTCTTGCTTTGACCTTGGGTCTTGTGGTCCAGAATTTGCTGAATTTCTCTCTTAAATTCCTTTCGGACCACGGGTGGGGCTCTCTTCGTTTGCTTCCGACTTTCATCGAGTAAATCTTGGTTGAACTTCTTCAAAAAGCTCACATGAAACGTAGGATGCACTTTCAATCTGTCCGGCAACTTCAAACGATAGACAACTCAACCAACTTTTGACACCACTTCAAAAGGACCGTCATACTTTGGCACCAACCCACGGTGAACTGATTTGGAACTAATCTTCTTCCAAATTTGAGGCGTTAATTTCAGCAACACTTGATCACCAACTTGAAATTCCACGTCTCTTTGATGAGCATCAACATACTTCTTCATCCCCGCTTGTGCTTTCATCAAATAATCCTTTGCCTCGTCTAGCAATTCTTGTCTAGGACGAGCAAAGCGATATGCAGCAGGACACTTTCCTTCGGTTCGCTGCAAAGCCACCTCATGCGGCACCACTGGTTGCTGCCCGTACACCAACTCAAACGGACTCATCCCCGTAGCTGAAGACTTGTGAAGATTATAGCAGAATTGGGTTGTATCAAGCAAACCGACCCAATCCTTTTGGTTAGCGCTAACATAATGCCGAAGATAATCTTCCAACACGGCATTCATCCGATCCGTCTGTCCATCCGTTTGTGGATGATTTGCGGTAGAAAACTTCAACTCAGTCCCCAACATGTTGAAGAGCGCTGTCCAGAAACGGCCCATAAACCGGGTATCCCGATCGCTGATAATGTGTTCGGGAATACCAAAATACTTCACAACGTTCTTAAAAAATAACTCAGCAGCTACTTCAGCCGGACAAGCCATTGGTGCAGCAATAAAAATTCCATACTTTGAGAAACGGTCAACGATCATAAAGATAGAAGCGTTGCCGTTCACTTTCGGAAATCCCGACACAAAGTCCATCGAAACCGATTGCCAAGGCCTCTCCGGAATGGGCAGAGGCTGCAACAGACCGGCCTCCTTCTTCTTCTCGGTTTTGTCTAGTTGACAAACTAGACAAGTCTTGACGTATGCCTCAACGTCAAACTCTATCTTTAGCCAATAGTACGATCGTGCTAGAAGGGCCTACATTCTGTCAATTCCGGGATGCCCGGCCCACGTCGGATCATGTGTTTTCCGCAATAGTTCACGCCTAAGGGAGCTGCTTGGCACATAAGCACGACCACCCTTAGCGAACAACAACCCATCCTGTAGCCAATATTTCCGAATCTGCCCAGCCCGTACATGTTCAGCCATCTTTTGGTAGACCAAATCAGTCTTAGCTACCTCTCGAACTCGTTCAAGAAAATCAGACTCCACACGAGTCAATGCACCAACGTAGGATTCAACAACTTTCCTACTCAGTGCATCAGCCACGTCGTTATGCTTTCCCGATCGATGTACCCACTCGAAATCAAATTCACCCAAGAATTCTTGCCGTCTTGCTTGTTTCGGCGACAATTTCTTTTAAGTCTTGAAGTATGTGTTTGCCACATTGTCGGTGACAACCACAAACTTCGTACCCAACAAGTAATGCTTCCAAGCATCCAAACAATGCACCACTGCCGTCATTTCCTTCTCATGAGTATTGTACCGCATCTCAGCATCTTTCAGCTTTCTACTTTCAAAGGCAACGGGATGCTTGTCTTGCATCAACACACCCCCGATAGCACGGTCAAAAGCATCCGTTTGCAACTCAAACGGCTTGTCGAACTCTGGCAACTTCAGCACTGGTTCCGAAGATATAGCACCCTTCAATTTCTTAAACGAACCATCATAATCCGAAGTCCATTCCCACTTCTGATCCTTCTTCAAAAGATCGGTCAAAGGATTCACGATCTTTGAATACCCTTTGATAAACCTGCGATAGTAGTTTGCCAAACCCAAAAACGAACGCAACTCAGCCACTTTCGAAGGAGCGGGCCAATCACTCACAGCCCGTACATTCTTCATATCCATCTTGATCTTTCCTTGGCTAATAATGTGGCCAAGGAACGAGATTTCTCCCCAGCAGAAATCACACTTCTCCTTCTTGGCATACAGTTTGTACTCTCTCAACTTCAAGAATACAGCCCGCATATGCCCAACATGCTCGCCCAACGATTCAAAATAAACCACGATATCATCAAGATAAACCACCAAAAAACGATCGAGAAACTCGTACAACACATCATTCATGAGGTTGCAAAAAGTTGCGGGAGCATTGGTTAAGCCGAAAGGCATAACCAAGAACTCGTACGATCCATATCTCGTCACACAAGTTGTCTTTGCCTCATCACCTTGTGCCATACGAACTTGCCAATATCCAGCCCGAAGATCAATCTTTGTGTAAAACCGTGCCCTTGCCAACTTGTCGAAAAGATCCAGCCCATTAGGAATATGATACTTATTTTTGATAGTAACCTTATTCAATGTCCGATAGTCTACACACATCCTCATTGAACTGTCATGCTTCTTCTGGAACAGAACCGACTGTTAGAGTAGGTGACCAACAAGCCAACATGTGGCTGTGGTCTTTCATATTTATTATTGTAATAAACGAACCTTTATTCGTATTAATGATAAAACACATTGGCATTCTATATCTTTGTCCATTTGTCACAAGCATAGATATAGTCCTTACAGTTATTACAAGTACTAGTAATTGATCGTTAGGATCGTGAGATATCTACTTAAGTATTATAACTGTTAAACGTGTTCATAGTCGAAGGGTTACGCCACTAATGAGGATATCGGCCTTTCCCATTAAGAGACTAGCACTTAGTGTATGTGTACTCATGTCATCAGTAAACGGTATTGTGATATCGGCATCCATAAGTGGGTGCTCGTAAGTTGACGAGTTCACTGAACTCCCTCACCCTAGAAATCTCTAAGTGGTTCCCAATAATCGATAGAGATATCACTACAAGAAAATGTACTTCTGGCGAGGAAAAGATTCGTTACCATAAGTGCTATATTTGTCACTAAAACCTTTTGTAACGACAACATTCGTTACCTTTTTTTGTCCTCTAAAGCTCGACGCTAAAAGTTTGGGCGACAAATTTTTATGTTTCGTTACTATTGTATTGGTAACAAAAACAAATTTGGTTACAATATGTTGTTTATGGTAACAACCACTGTCCTCACCACTACTATCTCCTGTCGTTACAATACACAATTCGTTACAAAAAGTTGAATTTTAGAATATTATTTAATATATAATGATAATAACAATAGTCGTTACAAATACCTATTACGACAACTTTTGTCCTCACCAATACTCATTAGTGGTTTTTTTTTTGTATTATTATTATTATTATTATTATTATTATTATTATTATTATTATTATTATTATTATTCTAAATGCGTTACAAATACTGAATATGACAAAGAAATCCTCACGAATAGCCTTTTTTTAAATATTCTTTTAATATAAAGAATTCATTATAGCTTGTGGACCTATATTACATAATATGATATTGTAAGAACAATCTGAAAAGAAATACAAGAACAATCATTTATAATTAAAATATATATATACACAACCAAAACTATTTATAATGATTTCTATTGCAAAAGAATATTGTGAGTAACTAATGTACCTCCATATACATTCTTCAAAACTAAAATACATAATGTTTCTAAAACGAGGATTGTTTGATCCAAGTACAAGCTAATGTTTGCAACACATCATATTGCACAATTCACCATTGTATGTACTCCTAAGACCTGCATACACACACAAGTGTAACTAAAAATTTATTACATGAAGAATGCAACACCATTAATAAGTAATACTTCCTAGTATGCACATAATTCATCTGAGCATTTACAACACTAGTTGGCAATGCTCATAAAAATGACAGTTTTAAATCATAGCCGATGGATACTTCACTCATAATGAGACATGTTAAATGAAATGGATGAGACATGGCACCTAGAACATAAGATTGGATAGCCGATGGATACTTCACTCATAATGAGACATGTTAAATGAAATGGATGAGACATGGCACCTAGAACATAAGATTGGTGATGTTTAAAATCTTACACTAATCAGCCGACATAACTATTTCTCAACACCCATAACCAATTTCAACAGAAAACGGCAACACGTGATCAGAAAATCGAGTTCAATAGTATATTTCAGAACTTCAAATTAAATAACCCCATATATATACATAATGCATCGTCTTTCAAAGCATTGTGATATTGCCTATTTTTTTATAGCTTATGTAATCTCATTCTGCTAACCACACATGTAATCTCATTCTGCTCAGCTCTAAGGCATAATATTCGAAATACTTGTCTATCATAAGATAATCATTAAAACAAACCAGAGTTGGACAACTAAAATAAGTAACTAAAAAAAAACCTAACCTTGAGGAATATTTATCTGTGATAGAGGTTGAGTTAAGAGAACATTCATAGAACCAGGCGAGGTTGAATATTTTCCCTCTTCAACTATAGCTTAGGCCTTCATTCCTGCATACCAACACTACACCAAAAAAGAGTGGGGAAAGAGGCGTTGTAAAGAATAATAAAAACAAAAGATAAAGAATATTGTATTATTCTAGTTTTTTGTGTTAAAAGTAATTTTAATTTATTTTTAATAATTTAAATTTCGTTACATATATAACTAACGGTTTCTAAATGTTACAAAAAATTCTTGAATTATTATAATTCAATAGAGCTAACTTCATATTAATAGTAACGGTTAACTTAAATTTCCAACGGACATAATCCGTTAGTATTGTCTAACGGATATATCCGTTACAAATTATAAATTTATACTGTTAGAAAATGCTCAATATGGTGTAGTGCAAATGAAGACTGCATTTTAACATCTCAAACGTGAACTTAAAAGTAGAGAAAATATATTTAACTAGAAACCTAGAAATCGAAGCCGTGGGTTAATAGCATCCGAAGCTCCAAATACTTTGGCAGTTGTTTCCTAAAAATTACAAATAAACGTAATAAGTATTTAAAACGTCAAAGCAAGCATGCAAGATGAGTCATTCAGAAGACGAACCAATTACACAGTCAAACATTTGTAGAATTTTTGCCCCCATCACCTCAAGTTCAAGAACCATGGTCAAATATCTCTGTTTAACCTCAATTTAAAAAAACTAAAAACTTCTACATACTTAGATTAAATTCATAAAAAGATATATGTTGCTCTTCAGAACATCCAAAGATCAAATTCTAGTCTTTGGTCCCTTAAATATTTAGGTATTTGAAAAAAATGTATCACTGGAAATTTCTCCATTGATTCCCCACCAGGTAACCTCAAGTTCTTGGTACTCGTCGCACTAAGAATAAACATATCTCCGGATTAAGAAAATTCGTATAAACATAATATCAATTGTATTGCTGGATTAATATCAATCTAGCTAGCTCTGAATACTAAGCATATAAACATAATACCAAAAAGTTCTCATTATCTTTTTACTTTTCACCCTCTTGTAATTACTCGAAATATTTTTTTCTTAATCACCTTATTTAAAACATTTCAAGTATTTGCCTATTATCAATAAATTATAGTTAATCCAAAACCTCACTGTTTCACAGGCTCCACTCACTAAGTTCTAAGTTCTAACTGACCATTTTTATACGATATTTTCAGCACTGGGCCATTAGAATCCAGTAACAAATAAATTTGACAATTTGATAAAATATATCCTTCTTAATGCAAAATCTGAAATAGTAAATCTAACATAATACAATATACATAGTATGTAATAAGAACCTACTGAATTTGGTCTCCCGAGTATTCTTAATATCAATCTAATAGAATCTATATTAAATATTAATGATTAGTGTCACTAATCTTGAAGCAAGGTTGCAAAAAGGTAACCTAATTTCTACTTAAACGAAAACAAAAATAAAAATTCTCCGCTACAAAGCATTTAAATTCAAGTTTTACCTTAAATCGCAGCTTTCGATTCGCCTAATCGTTGTTATATCTGCCATCGCCTTTGGAGAAATCAAATATTATTGAGATAATGTTGTGAAGAGGTGTGCGGTGGTGGGACTGGGAAGAGTTATGGTGTGTGCGGTGGTGGGAATTGAAAATCGCAGATTTGCCCTTGTTCAAGGGTTATGGTGTGCGGTGAGAAATAAAAACCCTAGCTAGCTTTGTCTCTTTATTTTCTTTGTGCAGCTTGAGTAATCTTGTGAAATAAAGGGGAAAAAAATGGCGCTATTTTTACCGCCCAGCACTTGTTGGGAAAATTGGTTAAAAATTGAGTCATGAACAATTTTTTATCAATGTTATTGTACGGTCTAATTGAGTATATAAATGAATTTTGGATTATAACCAATTTTGTGGTGAATGAAAAAATTACTAGTCCAAAATATAAGGAAAGTGGGATTTGAGTTATCCCACATTGGAAAAGTAGAGAAGTACTGAGCTGTATATATATCAAAATATTGGGACGGGCCAAAAACATTAGGTCATGGGTTTTTAACCCATTGGGCCCTTATTACTCGAAGCCCATCTCGATTGGTCTGATTGGTCTGAATTGGTGCGGCCGAACCAATGCAAACCTTTCGGCTCAACTCGAAATGGTGCAACCACTCCCAATTGGCTCAACTCGAAATGGTGCAACCATTCAAAACAAAAGGTACCTTTTTTGCTCCAAAGGACACTACTTTTCGAACCTTATAAATAGACCTTAACTTTCCCAAAATTCCTTACTTCAATCCAAAAACAAGCCTACTATATATTAAGCCTACCATTCACAGATTCTCTCGAAAAGTTCTACACAAAGTACAGTTCGTCGTACTTGGGATTTGGAGTGCTCCTATTCCAAGTTTAGCCGTTGTATCTTGGGAGACGATTTCCATTTAATCCGTTAGCACCGTTGCGGGGAAATTTCGTCTTAAGGACAGAGTCAACTCGCCTCGGCTAATCTTTCCGTATTTTCACTAATTAATTTG
Organism: Erythranthe guttata; assembly: GCF_000504015.1. The sequence goes on from NW_012192971.1 coordinate 45,125, forward strand.
TTCAACCAATTTACTAAATTCACTACCCGTTTTATGTATCGGGACCAACAATCTTAAGACGAAATGTTTTTTGATTTAGTAAATTGTGTTTTCTGCACACGTTGGTAAACGAGATGGAGAAGAAGATAGTCTGCCAAAAATCAAGAAGTTACAAAATACAATTGGAGAAAGTTTATTTTCGGACAGAACATGAAATCCACATTCTTGCCCATTTTCGAAGGTGTTAAAGTCCGAATATGGCAAATTAACATTTCACAAAAGTTGTAGATAATCAAGTTAGCTTTCCAGAACATGTTAAATCGTCACAATCGGAGATCGTACGAGGAAGTTATGATGAAAACACGAAAGGGTGGCAGAACTGCCAATGCACCTTTTCATAAGAAATTACAACCGTTCGTGACCAATGCAACTCGTCGCATATTAACGCATCACCAATGTCCAATGCACGAAATTTTGATGAAAGAAGACTGAATCGAAGATCAATAATGAGGTTTTATATTATTTTTGATTCATGAATATTATTTAATATTTTTTTTTCTGGTTCCATTGTAGGTGCAAATTTACAGCACACCTATTCCGACTTCGTGGCTTATTTTGATCATGATCCAATCCGAATCTCAGAAAACGTAAAACATAAAAGTTGTAGATAATTTTGTTGGCTGTTCGGATCATATTGAATCAACAAAATCGGACTTGGGACGGAAGAGATATGAATAAATCATTCAGCACTGCCATAATATTGACACGATTTGGTGCTACCCACAAAATCTTGAATTGACGAACATATAATTTATCGGGTACGTTTTTTAAGTATAAGATATCTATTTGTGAAATATATTGATAATGCTATATGATATAATGGTGGATTATTGGATGATAGTGCATGGTAAACCATGTACAATATATATGCTTAATGAATATTCATGATGTTTGTGTATGTACATTAATAATAGAAATATTTTTATCCTAAATAAAATAAAGTGATAGCGTATGTGCTAATTATTTGAATAATTTTATCATAAACCGCATGATAAGTGCTATACTAATGACATTTCTCATGAAAATGCAATATTTATTTGCATAAATTGCTTATAGTTTGATATGGGATTAACTTTCTCCCAATTTGATGTGGAACTGTCCGGTTGATTGATTTTCGAATATGTGAGTACGTGATCTTATTAACGTTTTTATTATTGTCATGATCGATTAGACTTGTCTCGTATATTAAGTATGAGTTACTTACTAAGAGGAATATTATTATAAATATTATTATTTGCGTAAGCCATACTAATTCCTTAGAATTGTGTTATTGCATGGACATGCATTGATTACGTGCTATAGAATTTTTATCAATTCATTATGTTGGACATGAATTTATTTATGCCATGAAATATTATTTTCAAATTTGATGCTATTATATACTAGTGTGTATACTATGTATATGTTGATATAATATGCTTGATATATTGTTTCTTTCTATGATCAACTAGTATGAAAGACGTGCTCACATATTATGTTTATTATAATATTGATGTACATATGAATCATATAATTAAAAGCATGATTTGAAATAAAATTGAAAGAAAGAGAAGCTCAATTCATGATAACACATGAGTAGTTCTTGTCTCAAGAACATAAAAGAAGATCGAATCGTTGGTTTGATTTGATTTGATATCACATTTGCAAAATAATGATCTACAATGTGAATGGATGAGATCGGATTTTGATTTTTCAAAGATCCGAAATAGTTGTTAACAACAATGGATGTTTTGTTGAAATAAAATTCGAGCAGTTTACTTAAGAGCTCGTTTTGTAGAATTAAATCGTTGGATTTGACTGAATTTTGAACAGCATGTTTAGGACATGCAATCCTAAATTATGAATGATTAAGATTATAATTTATATATTCTAACTTTAATGTTGAATAGTGGAGATCAACCACCATTTGAAGAGATTAATATTCTCTTGTTTATTGACAAGATTTAAGTATCTTGACGAGTTTCTCTTTTGAGGAAAAAGAAGAAATCTTATTATCTTAATTGTTGACAAGATTTAAGTATCTTGAGAAGATTTTCTTGTTGTGCTTTCTTGAGAGAAAGAAAAACAATACTTTGTAATTAAATCTTATTGGTGATCCAAAATATTTTTCTAACTAAAGAAGAAATGTATTTTGTTACATTGTATCCTTATTAATAAAATAAAAATAAGGATTTCAAAGCATTTAAATGTTATGTGAATGAAAGTTGGAAAGTGCCAACTTTGACAAATGAATGAAAAATGAGAACCAAAACTTTTGGAAAAAGTTTATGGATATTATATTGATAAATTCTAGAATATATACTCTAGAATTTGTGGGGGAAATTAGATATCTCGAGCTAACCACATTAATATTTAGAAATGTGGGGGTCTTTATCCCGAGCTAACCACATAAATATTTAGAAATGTGGGGGTGTTTAGGCAAAGGTAAAAAAGTACCTAAGTTAATATACAATGCCTAGTATAGTTAAGTGGATAAAATACTTAAGCATATTCATTGAATATGCAAATAATGATTGTGCATAAGATAGTCATTCTTGATGCAAATTACATTATATTTTTCTTGTAAAATAAGAAAATAAATAAGTTCTAAATAAGAGAACTAATAAATGTCTAAGTGGTAAATCATCAAAGTGATGAATAACCAAGTTAAAATATGTGTGTTTGGTAAATCATCATCATCAAAGTGATGAACAACCAAGATACAACAAGATGACAAAGAAAATCAATATGTTTGATTTTGATTTGATTTTATAATTTATGAGTTATAAAATGAACAAAGGACAATTATTGAAATATTGTCTACATTGGAAGAATGTACGTGGAAGTTAGTTTGTCTTCTTCCAAGTAGTAAACCATTAAGGTTTCGATGGACTATTCAAATGAACGATTAAGGGTGGTCCAATAAAGCTAAATTAAATAGCTATGGAAAAATCTTGATTATTTATAACATTGTAATATCAAGCTAAATTAAATAGCTATGGAAATATTCTAAAGTAATATTTGATAAAATTGTGTTAGTAATAACGAGTGTGGCCAGTGTGTTTATATTAAAAGCACATGGAAGTATATGTCTATAGACGACATTATAATCATGAGATAGTGATCATGATACTATTTTGAACGTTGAGAAAATATTGGAAAAGTAAAAATAAAATTTTTGATGTCAAAAGACGAGGGTCTAGAGGATGTAATCTTATAGATTAAAATCACTAAGACAAAGATAGTCTTATTGAAAGTCTCATGTTGAGACACTACTAGAAAATTGATCTAGTTATCTAAAGACCAAGGGTTTACCTTGCCAAAAATAATGATGAAGAATGGTTCAATTACAAATATTTTTGGATAGTTTGGCAGCATAATGAATTGCAAACTAGTAAATATGTAATTCCAAAATAAATAATCATTCAATGATATTATAAGGGTTCTTAGGTAATCTAAGTATCGTCTTTAAATGGATTACATTAAAGAAAATATCCAATTGTATTAGGAAGGAACATTGGATGTATGAGTCCACTAAGATTATGTATCTTGGAAATCCTCAAACAAAATTGAATAGCTCGATTCATGGTCGAATTCGAATGTATAACTTGAGATAAGGTTAGAAAAGAAGTTGAATAAACTTCATAAAATTATTGGAGGATGTTCCGTGTTGGACTAAGTCGGTGTCTACAATTATGAATAAATTGTGATAACCAATCGGTTACGTTAAGGGCACAAACGACATGTATAATGGCAAGTATCGATACACTCGTACACATAAGACCATTAGGCAATTGATCTCAAAGGAAATAATATAACATTGATTATGAAAATCAATGGTTAATAGCGGATCCGCGACTAAAAGTCAACTAAAGAGATCAAACATATTGCCTGTCTAGGGGAGTGAGATTAAAACCCATAAATTAAGGACAATCTTGGTGGTAACCCAACCATGCTGACTGGAGATCCCAAGAACTGGTTCAAAAGGGACAACTAAGCTAAGAAAGTTCAGTGATGCACTAAGGAGTGTATATTCCTATGGAATAATATATTTCCAACTCATTCCCGTGATAGACATTAGTGCTGCCTGCAGAGAGGGTAAAGGATAAGGGAAAGCTTTTAATGATTCCAAAACCTTATAACAAAAGGTGAGGTATTGGCAGGATACCTTTAATAGGAGATCACCTATGTAAGTGTATGAAGTGAGGGCCGCTTCAAAAACTTGACAAACACTTATGAATCCAAGATGTGTGTCCATGGCCAAAACGGACACAATCATGAGAACTAAGGAAATGTGAGAATAGTATTGTGTGGGTTACATTGTCTTGGTTTACACGAACGGCTGACAGTTCAAGACATCGCGTTCACTACTCAGCCTAGTAAATCCGATGTAACTCCACTACGGAAGGTTCAAAGCTATATGCTACCTATCCCGATGCAATACTATTCGCGGGAACTCTAGAGAGAATCGACGCCCTCGTTTTCATTCATGTGGGGGATTGTTGGGAAAATTGGTTAAAAATTGAGTCATGAACAATTTTTTATCAATGTTATTGTACGGTCTAATTGAGTATATAAATGAATTTTGGATTATAACCAATTTTGTGGTGAATGAAAAAATTACTAGTCCAAAATATAAGGAAAGTGGGATTTGAGTTATCCCACATTGGAAAAGTAGAGAAGTACTGAGCTGTATATATATCAAAATATTGGGACGGGCCAAAAACATTAGGTCATGGGTTTTTAACCCATTGGGCCCTTATTACTCGAAGCCCATCTCGATTGGTCTGATTGGTCTGAATTGGTGCGGCCGAACCAATGCAAACCTTTCGGCTCAACTCGAAATGGTGCAACCACTCCCAATTGGCTCAACTCGAAATGGTGCAACCATTCAAAACAAAAGGTACCTTTTTGCTCCAAAGGACACTACTTTTCGAACCTTATAAATAGACCTTAACTTTCCCAAAATTCCTTACTTCAATCCAAAAACAAGCCTACTATATATTAAGCCTACCATTCACAGATTCTCTCGAAAAGTTCTACACAAAGTACAGTTCGTCGTACTTGGGATTTGGAGTGCTCCTATTCCAAGTTTAGCCGTTGTATCTTGGGAGACGATTTCCATTTAATCCGTTAGCACCGTTGCGGGGAAATTTCGTCTTAAGGACAGAGTCAACTCGCCTCGGCTAATCTTTCCGTATTTTCACTAATTAATTTGTTCAACCAATTTACTAAATTCACTACCCGTTTTATGTATCGGGACCAACAGCACTTTGGGATTATTTTCTCCAATTTTCGTTTAATCTTGACATTTAACATAGTCTTTACAATAAATTTATTTTATTTATAAATAGAAATTAATCTGCCATAATTAAACTTTTTTTGTTGAAACATAATTTATAAAACGAATTTAGACAAGCCTAAAAAAAATCTAGCTATAAAGCTAATTCAATTAAAATAATTTCATTTCAGAAATTATTTTTTAATCAAAAAGATACATATTGGAAAATAAAAGGAGATAAAATATAAATTATAAAGTAAAATTAATACTTTAAAGCTCAAATAGTTAGTCAAACCGAAAAATAAACTAATTATTGATTATTAGTGAGGCGGTGTTACTTATTCTAAATGAAATCATAATCGTCAAATAAACTATGTTTATATATATATATATATATATATATATATATATATATATATATATATATATGTGTGTGTGTGTGTGTGTGTGTATAAAAAATTACCTTAACAAATAATAAGAAATATGGATTAAAAAATGACAATACGATAATATGCTAAAATAAACAAATGACAATATTCATAATAAGCAAATAATTAGAAGAACAATTTACTAATGAGTAAATTTATATATACTTACAATGATAATTTGTTTGAAGTCACAAAAACTAGAAATGAATTGTGACGTGAAATAAAAGACTAGTACAAAATTATAGCATACATCGTAAAATTACTTAAATAAGATGAGGGATTTCACGTTTCGAGTATCCAATTTAGTTATAGAGTGGAATTGATCTTTTTAAAATAACTTGTGTTAAGATAATTCAAATTAAATGCAATTTTCATCTACAATAATCAATTCGCAGTGTGATCAACATAGTGCCTACATTTAGTTTTAACTACTAAATTTGTACATTATTTACCAAAAAAAAAGAACTTTGTAAATATTTTAAATAAATTACCGAACTATTGTAACGAAAATAGCATTCATCACTAAAGAATATTATTTTTTGTAACAACTATATACTATTGTAACCAACATTTTTCATTGTCATTATATAGTGAACTTTTCGAAACAAGGATTCACTTTTGGTAACCCACTTTTATTTTTGTTACTACAAACAATAATTTTGGTAACGAAATTGTACGTTGCGTAACGAAATTATCTAATCGTTACTAAAACTAAATGTATTTGTAACGAATTACGAATTTCGTTACACTAGATGTGTTCTTGTGACAAATAATAGATTTGTTACCATTGTTTTGTAATTTAAAGTGACTTTTTTTGTAGTGTATATATGGTATAGTTGTACACCATTAGTCCTTATGACCTAGACATCACCGTGACTTCACTAGAGGACCAGCTGTATCGTGACCCGTCCCTGAGTTTCACTGAGGACCATCCCAAGGGCCAGTGTTCGTGCAGTCCGAAATCTAGTGGGAGGTCTGTGCATTGTAGGCGGGGATTCGATCGCTAGAATAGTCTTGGATGTCCTGTGTGTTCTGAAAGTTTGTAATCATTCTAAGTCTCTGGCCAGAGCTGTCTAAGTGATGATTAGAGAATTCGATTCTCTAAGTCATGCACGTGACGATTACAACACTTTGAACGATCGCACCGTAATTGAACATATAGAGAGGTCTTGACGAACCAATGCTTTAGTTCAATCGGGACATATGAATCGAAGGGACCGTACTGTACGTTAACTATATCTGAAGGTTCTTGCAGGCACTTCATTTGTATCTAGGGAATCATGACGCGTAGTTGCTAGACGTCAATCTTGATTCGTTGGGTGATTAAGGTGAAACGAGCTTCATCTTAATCGTAACTCTAAGGGACGAGTTTTGACCACAAAGGGTTGTGGGCCCACGGCTAGCTTACACCTGAACCATCGAGGGTCACACTGCTCGTGCACATGAGATCTTTGAATAAACGGTCAGAGATAAAATGGTTTATCTTTGCATGATTGGAAGTCAATATGATTGGGTCCAACATTCGTAATTTGGAATTACGAATGAGAATAAGAAAATGAAAAGAATAGGCAAACGTATTAGTGAACTTTCTCAATCGGGAAGTTTCCAAATTTAGAAAGTGCACTGAATTAGGGTTTCCACTTTTTGAAAGTTGGAAATTGAGAGTTGGCACTCGTAATGACGAGGACATTATAATGATTCCGAAAATGTAATCGTTGCAATTTTCCGATCATTGAATTGAGAGAGACGAGCAAGTAAAAGAACTAACGGACTTAAGCTGTTGGGCCCGGTCCAACTTAAGCCCGTTAGGGTGTTATGCAAGACACTATAAATACATGATTTATAGGTCTTGCACACAAGAGACAAGACCTAACCCTAACCCTAGCCGTCCCTCTCTCTCTCGGCCACTCTCTCCCGCGTCCATCACCGCCGCCGCCGCCGCCGTCTCGCCGGAATCGACCGTCCATTGGCTGATCCCTTTCGGTAGTTCTTTTCTTCTTTCTTTTTTTTCGTTATTTCTAACTATTACGTGTCTAGTGCCACGTGTTTAGTAGATCGAAGTATACGAGGTGAAATCCGAGAGGAGGAAGATCGAAGATCGAAGAATTGAGGAGCAGCACACGAGCCGAAGCTGCACGGATCCCCACGCGCCGCCCGAAGACCGCGCGTGAGTTACACGCGCCGCCGTGGCCGTCTCGCCGCTGCTGCCGCTCCACCGCTGCTGCCCCGGATTGTACGGATTGGTTTCCGTAGCAATCACGTCTTGCTTAGCGCTCCTACCTCACGCTTCAAGAGGTAAACCTTCGAATCAATTATCGATGAATTCGATTATGTTTAAATTAAATATGTATGTTCGTTCTTGTATGATTTTATGTGGATACATGAAATTGATTTATATGTTACGAGCATGTTATTTGATTTAAACGCGAGCATGCTAATTGATTTAAATTCGGTTGAATAATTAAGCATGTATGTTGTTTTTAATTTCGCTGGAAGCGCAAAGGTACGCAATTAATTGATTTCAATTATCGGGCATGTGTTTATGTGTTTTAAATTGTTTAAATCGCATAAAATTTTTGTTTTCCGCTGCGTACACGTGTCCGATTCCCAACACCGGCGACCCATAAGGATCTTTGTAAGGTTGCACGAGACCCGCACTCAGCAAATCGTCCAATTGCCTTCTAAGTTCAGCCAACTCCAAAGGACCCATCCGATACGGTGCTTGTGCTGGCGGCCTGGCCCCCGGTTCCAACTCGATCTTATGGTCAATGGCTCGCCGAGGCGGCAACTCTCTCGGTAATTCAGGAGGCATCACATCCTCGAATTCAGCCAGCAATTCAGCAACTGCATCCTCGAAGTCATTGCTGATGTCAACCGCTCCGCAACTGCCTTCCGTAACTTCCCAAGTCAATTAGCTGTCCGGCTTGCCCAATCGGCGCCCACGCGCGCCCGAGGATCGAATTTGCCCGCACGCGTGCTATTCAGCCCGTTTGTCTTGCCCACACTTGCCATGCCTTTCTCGGCCAAGCACCTCAATGCTTGCCAATCACTCGAAACCCTTGCCTTGTAATTCTCGGCCAAGCACCTCAATACTTGCCCATCTCTCGGCCACCATTTGGCCCATGTGTAGCATGCTTCGTGCCAATACTTCTTGGCACCACTTCAACTATAACTCGGCCACACTCGAGTTATAGTCGATGTCTCCGTCTAAGGGGATAGCAGCAGATAGGCACTAAATAACAAGTTTAGTTTAAATCCACTTTCTAGCAAAATTATTGGAAAGAATATATTCTATATTAGTGGATTACTACACAATCAATTATATATGTGAGATTACATTTAATTTGGGTTCAGATCTGGAGGAATCAGATCCGACGGCACGGGGCAAATAGATAAAAGACGACGGTGACACGGCGGCGGTTGATTAAGAAGAAACTAGATGATCTATTCCTGTATATCGATCTCCTAATACATGCATTCATTATATAGTTAAAATCTTACAAAGTGATCATCAAATCAAATTTAATATGTGCACAAGAATATATCCAAGCCCAATTATACATTAATCTGATATCATCATGCATGATCATATGGACCACTCTCCCAACTACAAAAGAGAGATTCATTTCTATCTCATCAATCAAATATATTAAACATATGTATATAAATCTCTTCTTTTCAACATCATGTATATATATAGCTATAGCCCTCACCTTCTCTATACATATATACTCACCACAGTAGCTACTATACGTACTACTAATTAATTATATAATTATAAGATCAAGAAGAATTAACAAGGGCAATTGTCTTATTTTAAATATTAATTAATATATTTGAGTCGAGAATTAATGGAGGTCGTTGGCAGCCACAAACGGGGTTTGATGAAAAGCAAGTTGGTAATGTCTTTCTATAGAGCCGCGAAGCCGACTCCATCAACCGTGCAGTGTGCAGCCGTCACCGCCGTGAAGCCAATTAGGGCAGCTTCCCAGCTGGTGTCGTTCAGGCATGACGATGATGATGATGATCATCATCATCATCATCATGTCAAGTCCGAGGATGGTTATATTCATGGTCCCAACGGCGGTGGTGGAGATGAACACGTCGACAACAGAGCTACCAGCTACATTTTTCAGGTCAAAGAGCGCCTCAAACTTGAAGAATCTAATTTAATCATCAACGGAAATCATTAATTACTTAATTACTTGTCTTGTGCGTACCGTATTCCATATATATATGGATTATATATAATCTTTTTTTTTATAAGTAATATAGTTGGAATATTGTGTTTTGCTCTATACTGGTGTACGTTTTGTAATGAAAAATGATGTTTGCCATATTAAATATTAATTAATTAGTAAGTATATGTTGTTTGTTAGGTTTGTAATTGAAGATTAGTAATTGAATATGATGATGAGTTGACTGATGGATGAGCATCAGAAGAAGACCATATATAATTAATTAATAATAATAATAATGATGCATATGTATGAGAGAGACAAAAGAGAATGTGACATTTAATTAGCAGAGATGGACAACTAAGCAGCAGCTGCATGGACGAACTATTCATTCTTCTTCTGATCTTCTTGGTTTAATTATTGACAAGACTCATGATTCATTGATATGGGGTGCATGGGGGCAGGGGCGGATCTAGGGGGTGGCCAAGTATGCCGTGGACCACCCCAAATAATGAAAATAAATTTACCTTAATGGCAAAGATCTCCAAGTTGATAGATGAGGTCATAAGTTCGACTCCATTATGGAACAAAAATTTTTTGTCTAAATTTCTTTTGAGCCCCTCTCCCATAAACACATTATATTATATCTATATTACCATTTAGTTCACTCAAAATTCAAAATATACAAAAAAAGTCCTAACTTTTTTCTTTTTTTTAGCCCCTCTCCACAAAAACACATTATATTATATTTATATTATTATTTAGTCCACCCAAAATTCAAAGTATAAAAAAAAAGTCCTAAATTTTTTCTTGTTTTTTTAGCCCCTCTCCCCAAAACACATTATATTATATCTATATTATAATTTAGTCCACCCAAATTTTTTCTTCTCCTAATTTATCCAAAAAAAAAAAAAGTTTCAATTTTTTTTCCATTCTCCTAATTTATCCAACAAAAAAAGGTTCAAATTTTTTTCCGGGGTCGCTGCCCCTGAACCCCCAAAAATTTAACCCCACTGTACAGTAAATTATTGGACTCGGCACAGCCGGCATACCCTGAATTTTCGTCCTGGATCCGCCACTGCATGGGGGTACGGTGGAGAGACCCATGCATGCATGCATATTGATTCCAATTCGATGGGGAGTTACTTAATTCCTAAAATGGAACAAGGTCCACGTGTCGTAATGCCTGAGGTCGAACTCCATCGGTTAAGTTTTTATATCATGAAAGAATTCGTACCTTCCCCCGCCCACATCATTCATTCATCAGTACTAATTGTACCACCACCACCACCACCACCAATTATTATAAATATATTACCTCTTAATTCATTAATTAATTAACAGTCCATATCTTCCTTGGTCCCCCTGCACATAAAAAACCCGAAATTATAGTTTAAATCTTGTGCACTAATAATTTAAGATCTGCTTTCTGAGATTTATATGCAAAGTGGATGCTCAGCTCCACTTCATCACAAATATACTAAATTCATTTTATTCTTTATTTCTAACTCTGATCATGATTCCAATTATAGTAATTAATTAATTTTGGTTTAGGGCTGGCTGGGGCTTATATCTTATATATAAAAATAAGAATTGTGGTGATGGGCCATCTTTATTTGGTACTAAGGTTTGCAGCAAATTAAATGGGCCGGGCCATATTCTTTATTTTACAGTCTACGTACACCTTCGGCGGCAAAAGAAAAGGCAATAAAAAAAAAAGGGCCGATCCCTATATATATATATATATATATATATACTTAACATATATATATGTGGTGAACTCGATCAAACCAATGCGATGCCATGCCATGCCATGTGGCATTCATTATTATCTTGTCTAATTGTCCCCACAAACTGGAAAGGCTACAAGTCAAATTCAGAGAGGACCAAATTATAAACTAGAGAAATTTGATTCAATTAATAATTGGACTCCGGCCAAAATGATTAAAAAGAATATATAATATATAGTGAAGCTGCAAAGAGTATTAGTAGACTAGTAGTTATGGATATGGTATATCATGCATTGTAGTAACCATACCAAACCAAACATAGTCATCTGAGCTTCTTTAGGGTTTGGTCACACCACCACCACCACTTTGCGTACTGACACGTGCGTCCGATCCTACTTACTTAGAATGCAAATGAAACCATGGATCTTGGTCACTACTAGCTAGTAGTTGAAGTACGTATTGTATTATGTCGTCTGTACATATGAATACGTAATAATTAGTTGTACAATATATTAATACAGTAGTACTAGTAGATAAATTGTTGTATGTTGTATACATAAAGGTAATAAATTAAATATCAGACGAAAAAAGGGAGAGAAATTAAATTAAAGGATTTGTGTTTTTGTGAGTTATAAATATTAGTGCGTGATTATATATATATATTGTACGTGGAGATCATATTGTAGAGAGAGAGAGAGATTGAAGAGATGGGAAGCGGGAAGAGAATAGAGAAGAAGATAAAGAGGCAGGCAATTAGTGAGTGAGTTTTGCTAAACGAAGAAATTTGTGATGCTGAGCTTGCTTTGATCATATATCTTCTCCAATAGGCCGGGGAAAGCTCTACCAGTTTTTCACCAATTTCTTTCCTATAATCTTAGGAATGAATGTTCGATCATCAACACAGCAACCTAGAATTCAGATTTTTCATTTTAGGGTTTTCTTTTTCATCGGATGGGATGGACAATAATATCAGGTATTCTTCTACTTCAACATCTTTTAACTTAGGACAACCAACAACCCTGCCTGCAGATTGATTCATTATATCATTGCAGTCACTCTTTTTTGTCTTCTTAATTATATTACTATTGTCTTTAGTTATTTCAATCAATTTTCTTTTTAATTCGTTTTTGTTTTTTATATATTTTTTTTAACTTGGGGATGGATCGAGTACTGGAGGGGTTGTTTGGTTTCCTGAATTTGCCATTCATATGTAGCTTAATTTAGTTTGTTTTTGGGATCCAAAGAGATGATCGATTAAAACTGATCAATTGGTATTTTGCTTCCCTCCTATAATCTTAAATAACAAAGATATATATCCTATTTTCATGTGGGGGGTTACGTTGCGTGTAATTTTCATCTAAATCAATCTAATATCCACCGTATTACAAGACACAGGCTATCATGATGATGTTATCTAATAATTAATTAATTAAGGTTTATTTAATCACTGTCAATATATATAAATATATATTATCCTTTTATGGGGATACGTATTTATCTTATTCTTGGGTAATTAATTAGACAGCATGATCGATCACTCCTTTGTACTTTTGATCAATTCAGTTGCATGAATTTTGATTATTTCTTCCTGACAAAATGAAATCATGGAATCTATCTGCTTAAAAGTTTCTGAATTACTGGCTTTAAACATGAAAAAAGTAGTTGTATTATGTGTTGAATTAATTATATTGTTGCAGTATACTAATTAATAATATTGGAGAGTACTGTCTGGAATGCTTTATGCTTATATATATTTATGATGATGATGATGATGATGATGATGATGATGATCACACTCTAGCAGTATGGTGAAAACATACCAGAAGTGCAACTATGAAGCACCAGAGACAAATATATCCACCAGGGAGCTGAGGCCGCACTCGTACGCATTTCTCTACTCTCTAATTATCATTGTACGTACAGATGTAGTAGTGTTTAATCTTCAAACTTCTGGTACCTCTAGCTCGTTTAGGGTAGTATGGAATTAGTATCATAATATGTATATTATCAAGTTGATCAATAATGACGTGAAACTAATTAACTGGTAATTAACTACTACAGGAACTGAGTAGCCAGCAGGAATATTTTAAGCTTAAAGCACGCTATGAGTCCTTACAGCGTACGTACGCAGAGATTCCTCATTAATCATCATTATATTAATAATGCATTATTGTTTTCCGATCGATCCCTTTGAGCTCATCAGTCAGATGTAATTAATTAATTGAAGAAAAATATTCATATATGTATAAAAATAAATCCAGAAATCTACTGGCCTGGGTGAGGACGGATCTTGGTCCTTTTGAACAGCAAGGATCTTGAATCTCTCGAGAGGCAGCTCGATATGTCCCTCAAGCAGATCAGATCAACACGGGTACCTAATTACTTCCCCATTATTTTACAATTAACTAATTATTTCCTACATTATTATATATATATATTGATTTCAACATTAATTAATTAACTAAAGTTACATGCATGAACTTTAATATGTACGTATGCAGTCACAAGCAATGCTGGACACCCTCACAGATCTTCAGAGAAAGGTATATATCATATTGTATTCATCATATACATATGAACTCGATCTGAATGATCTAACTTTTAGTAATGCTAGCTTGGCTGCACTCTTTTTTATTAATATTAATAATAATAATATGCCTTAATTATGTTGGGTTTCCATGTATATGGTTATTAATAGGAGCATGCATGCATGCGCTGAATGAAGCTAACAAAAGTTTGAAACAACGGGTATAGTATGTATAGTATATATATTTATATATATTCATTTGATCGATTTGTTCATGAAAATGAATAGTTAATAATGGTTGTTTTTGTAAATGGCATTAATGATCAGTTGATTGAAGGAATTGCCCAATAGGTGTGGGTTGGAACCCCAATATTAATATTTTTTAATATTAATAATATAAATATGAATTCAGGTGATCAAATATCATTATCATCATCATCAGCATCATCATCATATGGGCGGCGGCTATGGAAGAAAACATCATCAAGAACATCAAGAACATCAAGGAAGAGGAGGAGGAAGGGATAACAACAACAACGATGGATTCTTTCACCCTCTTGAATTAGAAGAACCCACTCTTCAAATTGGTTATGTTTGTATACATCCATATATCCTCTTTCATACCTAATTTCATATCATAATTAATGTATACATACATTATATAATATTTGATGGGTAATTTAATTATATTATCAGGTACGAGAATGATGATCAAATAGGTGATGGTGCAGGAGCAGGGCCTAGTACGTCGTCTGTCATTAATAACTATATGCCGGGCTGGTTGGCCTGATCTCGATCCATTGATGAATCATATTAATTTCAGCACAGCAGAGCTTCAATGTTCAATTCATCATTTGCACTACTGCTACTGCTACTGCTACCTCTCTCATGCATAAACCTGATGGATCCATTGATTGATCGATCGATCATCTTCATCATCACCAAATTCTCAATCATTAATCTTCCATCTCTGTCTTAATTATACTATATATGCATTCTGTCTAGTATATATATGTATTCATTCTTAGTTATTCAGACGACCCTAGCTAGTCGTTACATGAGTGCCATTGACTAATTAATAATTAATATATAAGGGCGGCTAATGTTGTGTTCTTGAGCTCAAGCACGCACACACGTACTGCCGATCCCTCTTATTAACATATATTGAGAGGGTTAGAGTACTGGATTATATTTGTGATGATCAACTTCAACTTAATTGGTTGGATGTACGTGAAAATACATATATAGCCGATTTGAACCTACGTACATCCATCCGCCAACGATCCTCCAGGAATATAGCCAGCTGATTGTCAATTCAGTTCCTTGACTCATATTTAACTCCTTCCCCAACAGAGTTATTGCATGCCTATATATATATATATATTATTATTATTTTCTTCATCTTGTACCACAATAATACAAATTTATATTTCAATTATTTTCTGATTCAATAAATAATATTTTCAACTCCTCACAACATGCAGCAATTCACCACCCAATCTTTTTTATTAGGGTAAATTACAAACACCCCCCTGAGGTATGACCAAATTACAAAAACACCCCTCTTGTTTGGATAATTACAACCACCCCCTCAACTCATCAAATTTAGTGGAATCTTCGAGATTATGTGGAATATTATCACTTTTGTACCCGTTTTATCCCATTCAAACTCTACATTATGAAGCAAGATGACCATAATATGTGATTTTTAGCTTGTATATATCAGTTTGTGGTGCATCGGAAACTGTATTTTTTATACAAAGAGTACAAACTAGAGCACATTTCACGGAATCTAGATGACTATGTTGAATTTGGCACCATAAAGGTAAGAAAAAATCATAGTTGAGGGGGTAGATGTAATTATCCAAACAAGAGGGGTTTTTTTGTAATTTAACCATACCTCAGGGGGGGTGTTTGTAATTTACCCTTTTTATTAACTTTTTCCCATTTCCACCAATTGAAACGCGGGCTCTTTGCCACGTCGCCATGGAAAATATTACCAATTTGTGGCCACAGTAGGCCGAAGAGGATCATGTGGGCCCAATAAACTAATTATTTAGTTGGGCCGACGCGCGTATTAATCACCTTCCACATAAACGTGTCAGCCTGGCCCCATCTCGGTTCTCACTCCAATCCATTTACCTGCTTTCTCACGGATGAGTCATCATGACTCTCACTTATATCATATATCATAAAGGGAAATATCACCTGCGCTTCGGTGTATCGTACACCCACTACAATTATCGTCTTTGAGGTGTTGTACCCTCATCACTTTTTTTTTTTTTTTTTCTTTTTTCACACCGCCATACGTAGCCTCCCTCACCTCTAATGTTTTTACTCACCTTTAATGCTTAACCCTTTTATAATTAGATAAAAATATCCATTAATTCATTAATTAACATGCACATATATAATACATTATAGTATTTTTATGAAATTGGTCAAGTTATTCAACTTCGATTTCTCATTGTCAACAGGTCAAGTTCATCGCCCATAATAATTTCTCTAATAAATTTACAAGTCTAGTGGAATTTTATAATATAAGAGCTAAAACTCATATATATATATAATTATTTAGGTGTAACGACTTTAATGTTGAAATCTGGTTAGGTGTAAGTGTGTAACATATATGATATATGATGTAATAATTGAGGTAGGTGTTTAAATGAGAGGTTTAAAAAAAGGTGAGGAGCGGCAGTGTACAAGTCTTGAAAGCATATATGTGTGCGCGTAGCATGGGATTTTGTACACCTACCATTCTTTAATTTGTCAAACCAAAGCTTCAAAGCAACAATTATATTAATTTGTGAGAGTAATATGAAAGAAACTTGAAAAGACACAATAATAATCAATCTCCATAGCCAAGAACCTCTTCATTTCTTGTTAGTTGCAAATATAATTCAAAAAAAAAAAAAAAAAGAAGGAAAAAATAGACTTGCAAATATGTTGTGAAACTGGCAAATATCCAAGTAAAGTTTATCCTTTTGTTACCTAGATAGATTTTGGCGATCGAGGAGTTGGAGAGAGAGAGAGAGAGAGAGAGAGAGAGAATCGAATGATGACAAGGCAGGATGAAAGTAATGAAGACGATGATTACGTGGGGGGATCAAAGATTGTGGACGAGGTATCAGCTCTGGTATTGAATATTATACGATCCCCAGCCCCAGGGGCGGTGATCAGGAGGAGGAGGAGGTCGTTGGACTTGTCGGGATTTGCATGTTTGCTAATGGGAATATGTTTATCTATGATGCTGTGTGGATCGGTGACTTTTTTTATCGGACTTGTTTTGATGCCTTGGATTCTTTTTCTGGTTATGCTACTCTACTTTGTGGGAGTGGTTTCCAGCATATCCATGATTTGTACATCTATTTTCATGTCCTCCTCTAATTCTTCTACTAAACATTGTAAGATTCCTTCCTTGTTCAACAATTACGTACTAATTATTTTATTTTTTGATGATCCATCATGTCTTGTGGCCTGTGGGAGATTATTACATTACTTTACTTACTTTATCTATCTTTCATCATCACCACTTATTGTTTTCAATCTCATGTCATTTCTGTGTGTGTGTGTGTGTGTGTGTGTTTAGGCTCGAAATTAATTGGGATGCGTATGCAAATTAATATAATTAGTAGAGAGAGATTAAACTAATTAATTTTGTGGTAATTAATTAATGAGGATGAGGTATAATATATGAATGATTGGTGAGTGAGAAATCACGCGACAATGTTATTAATTACTTTGGATTTTTGATAATGTTAAAATGACTGTTGTTTGGTTTGGTGCAGACTGGAAATTTTTGTGAGGCATTTGGATATAAAGCTGGATATTATTATTGTTATTATGTATGGATAAACAGAGTAGAGCACAGAGGCACAACGTAACACACTTGTTTATTGGACAAGACTTTGGCTGCTGCATACATAATTGTGGATATTTCTTAAGTATACTGATCTCTACTTACTTGGTACGTAATTAAACGAACATCTTCATCATCATCATCATCATCATCATCATCATCATCATCATCATCATCATCTTTCTGTAACTGAAGAATCAACAGTCTGAATATAGTGGAGCAACCAAAATTGTGGGAATATGATATATTAATTAATGCTTTATTTTCTTGTGCTAATTTAGCATTAATAATACAGATTGTAGTAATAATATTTTCTTATACACTTACCTAGCTATTTGATGATGAGATTGGTGGGAATATAAATGTAGTTATCTTCTGGTTTTTATACTCCGATCCTCTGTAACTCAAATATTAAGTATTAAATTTGGTGTTAATTACCATATATGTTTATAACTCAACAATATAATGATCTTTCTTGTCTGGAACCCCAAACATATATAATTATCCCCATTTTCCGAGTTCCTTGCATACATATATCAACAGATGATGGTAAATATAATATATATTGTCTTGAACAGAGGAATTGAATTTGCAAGAAACAAGAAACAAAAAAGAAAAACAGAGAGATTAAATGGATGAATAAACTACTACAAGCTACAAGCCCAAGATCAGATCAGATCAGATCAGAGGCGGCGACAAAATAAAGAAATTAGAAGAAACAAAAACACAAACTTGCAAGTTTTACATTAACATCAAAACCATCAAAACCATCAAAACCAAACACACACACACACACACACACACACACACAGGTACGAGAAAAGAAAAGTACTAGTACTAGGAGTACAAAATAAAAGATAGCAAGCAAGCTAGGAAATTTTAGATAATTATAATGATGGATGGATCAGCTAGGCGGCGTAGATGTGGACACCAATAGCAATGAGGAAAATAGTGATAAGCCCAAAAAAGATGACAGTGTGTACTAAAATGGATAACCCACTTGTCTGCATATTACCAAACTCCACCACCCGTCCCCGACCCGGCAACTGGAACAGGAGCCCCGGACTCAGCAATACGAACAGCACCACCGCTATCACCACCGGTCCCCAATCTGCCATTCTCCTATCACCCTTGCACCCCTACCTACCTAATATATAGATCCCCTTCCTTTAATTCCTTTTATTATCTCTCTCTCTCTCTCTCTCTCTCTCTCTCTCTCTTCAAAATATGCCTAGCTCGCTCACCTATGTATGCGTTCCTTGGTGTGTGTAGTGTACTGTATTTATATTAAACTTAAATATATATGGGGTGTTGTGAATGGGGCGGGGAATTCTTTCATTAGTTAATTATTTATTCCCAAGTATGAGATCGAGTGAAGCAAAGAATATATATATATATATATATATATTTACTCATGTGATCGATACTCTCCCTGCAGCTGCAGCTAGCTTCAGAATTAGCTAGTAATCAAGAGATAGAGATAGATGACCGTAAGTAACTACAACTCCATCTATACACGCTTGCTTGCTTATCTATAACATATACATATATATAACATATGTACGTGGCACAATCTCCAGATCGATCACATCTATATATCTTCACACTCACTCTTACCGGCCAATATCTTTATTATTTTTTTATTTTCCTTAATTAACTATTTATTCCACCGACACTTCTTCTTTTTGTTGCTTTTCAACTCATATTTAATGTATTAAACTAATTTATATAGCTTAAAAAACTAATTAATTACTTCTCCGTCTAACAGATAGATCATCACATATATAATAACGTACGTACGTTTAAGAGGGTGTTTGGCTAAGCTTATAAGATGTTAAAAGGAGCTTATAAGATGTTTTAGAGGTTATAAGCTCTTCCAAAGTGTTTGGTAAATTTTTAGAAAAAGATCTTAATTTTTTATAAAATAAGTTGTTGGAGAGCAAATAAGATCTTTTTAAATAAGTACATATACCCCACCTTTTTATTTAAGATCTTTTAATGAGTAAAAATATGAAATAAGTCCATTATCCAAACACTCTAAAAATTAATCTTAAAAATAAGATGTAACAGCTTATCAGCTCTTAAAACATCTTATCAGACGTAAGAGCTTATCAGCTGTTTAAAATAAGCTTAGCCAAACACCCTCTAAGTGTCAATTATTGTTGGTGAGTAGTTAACGTCCGTCATCTTCTTTCCATAAACCATATAAATTAAACTTGACAATCCATTGATTTTTATTCCAAAGTTGTAAAGCTGTGAGTTACTAACCTTAGAAAAGCTTTTATTATGTATGAGGTGAGTATATATATATATACACAATTTTGTTTTTGGAATAAATACCACAATATATATATGATATTGAGTTAATTGAAAAATAAAAGAGAAAGGCTTGAATGATCCTGGACTGAAGTTGGATTCATTTTCTTAAGCTTTCATAAGTCAACATAATCAATTGAAGCACGTCTCTCTCTCTATCCAAAAGTTTTTTAGAAAAAAGAAAAAGAAAAAAAGATGATGTGATGTTGTTGGATCAGAGTGTGATGTGGGGCCCACCCAAATACATTAACGCTTCATTACTGGATAAGAAAATGGGCTGGACCAAAGGTTTTTAATTTAGTTGAATAGTTCGTGTGAGACCCAAAGCAACAACTCCGATCCTCATTACCAATTTAGAATAGATAATCATCTCCATTCCAACCGCTAATTTCATTTGGTTTCTTATCTTCAAATTATATTAGGATTTATTTTTGTAACCAAGTAATGCCTCAAAAAGTGCTACTAACAAAACACATAATCAACAACAGTTGTAATTTTCTGAATGATGAGACAAGTATATATCTATATAGGTTAAAAAAGAGGGTAGGTAGATGGAATCATTTTTTTAACCATATTATTTTAATCAACACGTGATAAACATTATTATTCTACTTATTATTATTTAAGTGTTTGTGATGGATGCCCCATTTTTAATTGTTCCAATCTTTTAATTGCCCACTCAACACCAAATGAAATGGTGAATGCCACCTTTAGGCTGCCTAGCTATAACCCACAATTGCGTTTGCTACCCCCAAACACAAGGTAATCAACATGACTAACAAACCGCTTGTATATAAATTAACAAAAAAAAAAAAAAAAAAAAACGGACCCTCAAGTCAATTATATACTAATAGAAGTTAATGTAGAATATCTACTGAATAATGTTATTTTATTTTTGAATTTCATCTCTCAAATACATCCAAGTACCCCTTGAACAAAATTTAGTGAGAAAATGGTGTGTAAGTCTACTGTAGCTATAAATCAGTCAACCATAATTGGTCTAATTTTTCAACCCCAACCAGCTCACTATATTTTACTTGGTCAATACCTATTATACAAATAATTACTTCACATTTCATATTATTCAATATAATAATAATATTTACTCTTTTTCCTTTTAGTCTGCGTCGGCTTCTGCGATATTTCTTCTTTCGGTTTTAATTGCTGCGTTTCTTTTTGCTGCTCATTTTACACAAGTCAAAATCCTCTCTCTCTCTCTCTCTCTCTCTCTCTCTATTGGAGTTTTGATCAACCCGACGTCGTAGGATCTCCGACTCCAAAACCAATTCCAAGTTGTCGTACTCTGTAGTCACTGAAATTTGCTTAAATGCGCGACGGCCAAGTTTTTCCCCTGCGATTCATGCGTCTAAGAGTTCTCTGCTGAGAATTGTTCCACTACGATGCAATCAGGTGACATAACTCCCTCCTTTGTTTTCCGCTCATCTCTTATGATCTAATTAAACATCGCTGTAGCTTATGCCTACAAATTCTCCTATTTCTGTTGGATTAAACGAGTTTCCTGCATTTTATTGATTTTTTTTTATTTTTTTTTTTGATAAATGCATTTTATTGATTTAAGTCTCGAAAATTTTATATCTCGGTGAGGTCTCCTGAACTTTGAGGTAGTTCTCCTACAAATTCTCGACGGTTTCAGTTTTTGTGACAACCTGTTTATCATATGATTCTGGTAATTAGCATTTGCGGCAGACTTGTTGTTTGACATAAGTAACGAACCACTTGAAATTGTAAAAAAAAAAAACAATTATGAATAAAGTTCGAATAAGTTCAAAAGATTTTGCGGATTCTGGATTTCCAATGAATAAGACTTTATGAGGCGGTATAGCTGGATGATGCTTTTAGCCTGTATTTTCAGATTTAAATGGTGTAAGATTCTCTGATAAAAGACCTTATTACATCTGGATATTCGGTGTTTTGCTAGCTTTAGTGTTTTCATGGTTTACTATACCTTTTAAATCTATGACTTAGCAGAGAAGCATGTCAAGAGTAGTTTTCCATGCTACAAGGCATGAAAAATATAAAATAAAACGAAATTGTGTATATTTGATATCACAATATTTTTGAATGAATGTGCAATTGGTGTTTGATATTCTATGCAAAATAAGAAGAATTATGTGCCTAAACAACAGCAAGCACTTTCTGAACAAGTTGATCAAATTAATGCATCCAAAAAAGCAACAGAGAATCTAATCAGAATTAACTACAGTCTTAAATTCTGACACTTCTCTTTAAGTTGGAGTAGATGTTAACCCTTGGTATAACTTGCTGATCGAGTTTAAAAACTGTGGTACATCCGATGACTTAGCGTAGATGTCTGGTGGTGTTTGGACATTGATATATGATGTCTTCTTACACTGTGAGCTTGAACCTTCTCTCAAACAAAATGACAATTAAATCTCCATGTGATTCGTGCGTTCACGTAAAACTGAACTGGAAGACGTGTGTAGAATTATGTGATTATCAGAAAATAGCTTAATCAGTTGTGAATGCTGCTATGTCCGGATGGATGTCTAAGACAGTATTATTTCTAGATGAAAGTATAGTACCTTGTTCATGTGTATTATTGATATAACGAAGAATTTGATGTCCTGCTTCCTTTTTTTTTTCTTTTTTTCTTTTTTTCTTTTTGGTTGCTTTTGTGTGTTGAACTTGAAGCTTGTCTACAAATTGAATTAGTATGTGAAGCAACATGAATGGAATCTAAGATCAAAGAGAGAGCCGTAATTATTCAAAGATACCATGTCCTATCAAGTGCAACTGATTTGGTTAAGTTACACTTATGCAATTTTATTTATTTATTATTAATTTTCAGGATATGACATCAATTATCTGGCTGGGGAAGCTCAAAGTCGGTGGCTGAAGCCGGTTGAAGTGTTTTTCATATTGAAGAATTATGAAGAACACCAGCTCACCCACCAAATCCCTCAAAAACCTGCTAGTAATATTCATTATTTTCTCTTTCATTTCTCTCCCATGCTCAAGGATGTGACGAATATCAACTTTTGTTCCATCTCAAAATTTAACAGGTGGATCGTTGTATCTGTTCAACAAGCGAGTGCTAAAATTTTTCCGCAAAGATGGTCATAGTTGGCGTAGAAGGAAGGATCAGAAAACTTTTGCTGAAGCACATGAACGGCTTAAGGTTGTTGGTGATATTCCCATTTTGATGCTCATTAAGTTTCCCCCTTTCCTTTTTACGGTTATTGTTCTTCTTTTTTCTAGTTGATGTGAAATTGTTATCTGACAATCTTCTTGTTGTAGGTTGGAAATGTTGAAGCCCTAAACTGTTATTACGCCCATGGAGAGGAGAACCCTAGCTTTCAAAGGCGCAGCTACTGGATACTGGATCGGTACGTTTGCATATTTTTTTATGACAACCTTTGCTCGATTTACTCTTGGTGAGAACTGTAATTGATATAAATGTCACAGTGGTATCATTAGGTTTGTAGTGCTTATGGATAGAAGATAATAAATTTTGTATGCAGCTAAACATAAGCATCTAGTTATGAGTATTTTCAAGATAGATTTTGGTCAAGAATGTTTTTATTATAATTATAATCTGAACTAGTCAATCTCTCTCCTTCTCTCTATCTATCTCTATACACGTATATCTATATACATATTTTTCAACAAATATATGTTTTTGTACCAGGGAATATGAGCACATTGTTCTTGTTCACTACAGAGATATTAACGAGGTAAACAATCTCGAGCATAACCATGGACAAAACCAATATGTTAACTACATTTACACATAATGCTATTATCCTAAGTTTTCATCATTCAGAAGTGTATCAATATAACTGCCAATTCGGCATATGTTTTCATTATTTTCTTAGCTATAAAAAATTGAAGGCTCTGGCTAGAGGTACATTGACTTCCCTGATGGAACAAAATTTCTTGTCATTCATGTCCAAATAATGCATACTTTAATCTTTTGGGCAAGTGTTTCTGCCTGAAATTACCTCTGTACCAAGCTAAACTTTCACTGCAAATATGCTAACAAAGCCGTTCTTTATAAATGCGGAGGCATTGCCTGAGTGGTATTAGGGTGGGGAGGGTAGTATTAGGTCAAGGGTTCAATTTCCTTTCGGTAGGGTATTGTAGGCCATTTGTAAGGGCTTTAAAAAAAATATTAATGGAACCATTCTTTACGTACAGACCTTCTGTTGGTGTATTATTCCATGATTTCAGGGCTCATCATTTCATGGATTCATCTACTTCAAAATTAACAATATTTGTCCAACATAATTGTGGATTACAGAGACGACAGAGTGCTGGATCAACATCTCAGTTTTCAACATCTCCTTCTACCTTCAGTCCTAATCCCAACTCTTTTGCTTCTGATCGACCAGACTCTTCTTTTGTCATTAGTGAATCTATTGGAATGTATCATAACGAATCCAGTCCCAGCTCTGTAGAGATTAGCTCTAGTCAAGTCATCAAGAATATTGGAATGAGTCAGTTGGATCTTGAGGAGAGAACAGATGACGTCAGTAGTTCATCGGTGCCGACTTTAAGTCAGGCATTACGAAGGATTGAAGAGCAATTGAGTTTAAATGATGATGAGGTGAAAGAAATTGACAGAATCTACATCGAGAATGAGGATTCAAATGATCTAGAAGACATGCTACGTGATTATGAATTTTCTGGTCAGACACTACTAAATGGTCCACAGGATCTTCTTTCACAGAAACCAGGTATTAGGTTATATTATATATATATTCTCAATTCAAATAATATTTTGAAGTTAGTAGAATCAGGAATGAAACCAAGTAAGTCGCTACGGCTGCTAATGGGGCATGGCTTTTTAGATGACCAAGTTCGGCAACATCAACAACTGTCAGTGGCCGATGTTGACATTTGGCAAGAGATGCTGGATGGATCCAAGACTTTGCTGAATGATGATTCACAAACACAATCTGAGAGACACGATGCTTGTAAGATTCTCTCATGGAACAATCTCTACTTATTATTTTTTGGATTCCTTTGTTTTTTCAACTCTAACACGCATCTGTCTACCTTGTCAGCTTCTTTGATTTTCCAAGAAGTAGATTCACTGAAATTTGATGCATATTCTCCTCTATCAAATGCTTATGGGACCACTGCAGACTATACGTCATTATTTGACCAAGATGGATTGGGAATTTCTCCTGAAAACAATATAAGTTTGACTGTTGCTCAAAAGCAGAAGTTCACTATCCGTGAGATATCTCCAGAGTGGTGTTATACCTCTGACGGAGCAAAGGTATCTGTCATGGAAATCAAATTTCCCGTTGCTATTGCATTATTATATTTGAATATATAGAAGCTTTCTTTAATGTAACTTGAGTATTACTGAGCAATGCTGATGCAATATGCTTATATTACCACATAAGGGTACTTCCCGAAAGCAGTTATCTGTTTTAGGAAGGCTTACATTATGTTCAAACTATCCAATAAGACAATGACTTCTTTGAGTCCTCAAAACATTATATTATTGGCTAAAGTTGAATCAGTTTGCCCTATGCTATATATGACATACAAGTCGGTGTCCTTTGTTGGCCCTAGACCGCCGATACGTGGTTTGCTACTCTAGCTGCAGACATACATAAGTACATTATTCAATATCATCACAGAATTTGTTTGTGGGGTTTGTTCAGTGTTCTATTAAATATTAATGTACAAAGGAAGTTAATTAAGGTTCTAATTCCATTTTCAGATCATCATTGTTGGGTCTTTCTTCTCCGATCCATCAGAGTGTGCATGGGCTTGTATGATTGGTGACACTGAAGTTCCAGTTGAGATTATTCAGGAAGGTGTCCTCCGCTGCAATGCTCCACTTCACTTGCAGGGAAAAGTCAATATTTGTATTACTTCTGGGAATCGGGAGTCTTGCAGCGAAGTCAGAGAATTTGAATATCGTGCTAAGCCTAATCTTTGTACGCACAGTAATCAACCTGAAACAGAGACTAATAAGAGTTCTGAAGAACTCTTGTTGCTTGTCAGATTTGTGCAAATGCTTCTATCTGATCTCCTGCCAAAAGAAGATGACTATGAATCAAGAATTGATTCGTTTGGCAAATCAAGAGTAGCTGAAGAAGACTCATGGAACCAAATCATTGATGCACTTTTAGTTGGCACTTCAACATCATCAAGTACTCTTGATTGGCTTCTGCAAGAACTTTTGAAAGACAAGATGGAAGTGTGGCTTTCGTCTAAGTTACAAAAGAATAACCATTTATCAAAGAAAGAACAAGGTATCATACACATGGTTGCTGGATTGGGATTTGAGTGGGCATTGCAACCAATTGTGAATGCAGGAGTAAGCATTAATTTCCGTGACATTAATGGATGGACTGCGCTTCATTGGGCTGCACGATTTGGGAGGTATGTTGTTTTGTTTTAGAAACATGTTCTTCAGATATATGTTTCTGTAGGAATTTTTATATGGTTATATGCTGCACTGGTTTAGGAAGAGAAAGGGCAGTGTTTTATTCCGTGATATATATTTTCCAAAACCTCCCAAATTCAATGGAATATAATAGTTTTAATTTTCAAATTGCTTTACTCTGAACTTCCAAATTGCTAGTCCATGTTAGTATCTCCAGGGGAAAAGCTTTTCACCGATAAACAATGTATATTTCTGGAAAAATGAACTTTAAATGCTACATTTGTGACAGGGAAAAGATGGTGGCTGCTCTCATGGCATCTGGTGCATCAGCTGGTGCAGTTACAGATCCCAATACACAGGACCCTATTGGTAAAACACCAGCATCAATTGCTGCCACCTGTGGCCACAAAGGACTCGCAGGGTATCTCTCAGAAGTTTCACTAATTAGCCACCTTTCATCCCTCACACTGGAGGAAAGTGAGCTATCTAAGGGGTCAGCTGCCTTGGAAGCAGAAAGAACAATAAATAGTTTATCAAGAGAAAGTTCCTCCGCAAACGAGGATGAGGATTCTCTTAGGCATACTCTGGATGCGGTACGTAATGCTACTCAAGCTGCAGCACGAATACAATCTGCATTCCGTGCTCATTCCTTCCGGAAGAGGCAGCAGACAGAAGTTGCAGTTGCGATGGCCGGTGCTTATGGTGATGACTACGCTTTGTTAGCTAATGACATTCACGGGCTTTCAGCCGCATCAAAGCTGGCATTCCGCAATGCACGTGAGTACAACTCGGCTGCTTTATCTATTCAAAAGAAATACAGAGGCTGGAAAGGTAGGAAGGACTTCCTTTCATTGCGCCAGAAAGTTGTGAAGATACAGGTGCGTCACCTGTTCTCGTCAAATATTAATATTTTAGTCGTTTAACTTTGGAGATTAGGATGAGAAAAGAGGTATTTAAAAACCCAGTTTAAGGTATGAAGTTGAGACTCGTAACATGGTGTCACTGAATGCAGGCTCATGTGAGGGGGTATCAAGTTAGGAAAAATTACAAGGTATGTTGGGCAGTTGGTATACTGGAGAAGGTTGTCTTAAGATGGCGCAGAAGAGGAGTTGGTTTACGTGGGTTTCGGCACGACTCGGAATCAATTGATGAGAGTGAGGATGAAGACATACTTAAGGTTTTCCGAAAGCAGAAAGTGGATAAAGCTATTGATGAAGCTGTCGCTAGAGTGCTGTCTATGGTCGAATCTACAGAGGCACGTCAGCAATATCATCGCATTCTCCAAAAATATCGTCAAGCTAAGGTAAATCACATTACAGCTTTCTCATTAAAAATGAAATAGTACGTGCTTTACTGATATTATTTTTTTTGTTATGTCAGGCCGAGCTTGTAACCGCAGAATCTGATACAGCATCTTCTTCTCGTCTTGACATTTCTTCAGATCAAGGCATTACCAGTATGGAAAATGATCAGATTTACCACTCAATTTAAGTTGCACTTTCTGGTAATTCGGTTACTTCCAGTTTTAGAGGCTGTATAGAAATACTACAAGTAAATTTGGTTTTAACTCGTGAATTTGGTTGTCATTACAAAGGTAGTTTGTGCAGTAGGAGATTCTATCTGAACGATGGTATTTTAGATTGTTAATTGATGATGGCTTAATAAGTATAGTGAAAAATTGACTTGGTAAAAAGAAGGGAAACAAAAGCATCTCCGGGGATTATGGATTAAGAAGTCTTGTATTGATTAACACTTAACAGCAATTGCCCTGCGAGCTTTGATAGTCCTATCAATTTCTTCATTATTTGAAACGCAGGCAACAACAGTTGGTGCAATTCATTATTATCTTTTAAAATAACATTGCAACTTTGTTAATTCCAAAGTGAATTTTGCTTACCGTCAGCTCCCTAACCAATGCAAAATGTACGGAATGACCCTCACTTTTTATTATTGTTACAACTTCATTTTGGGACATCAACAAAATTGTCTAATATTTAAAATTAAAGTAAAAAAATGTAGTAGCTAAAACCCATGAACTTTCCTACTTGGTTGAAAATATGCATATCAAGAAAGATGTTGATTCAACCGCCAAGATTAGTAGGAAGCTATTCAAACACGATTTGGGAGGCCGAAAAGATATACTTAAAAATAAAAAGGGCAGACAGACGTGTCAACATCCCCATCTCTCTTGGTGTATATTACGCATCTCACTTAGAAATTGGAATTATCATCACACGCTTTTAATTTTTATTTCCAGAATCAGCAGCTAGAGAGAGAGAGAGAGAGAGAGAGAGAGAGCGAGTGGGGGAAGATGGAACCAGAGAAAGACATGGAGATAATAGAGAAGGTCGTAAGGAAACTAATGGAGGATGACGAATTTAACGCCAAAACATCGTCAAACTTGCCGGCAATTGAGAAAACTGGTGGTCGCCGCCAGCAACAGCAGCAGCGACAACTCCTCTCCAAACTTCTTTCTGAGGTAATTATTAATACAGACAAGTTTTTGTTTCTCTCTGAATTTACTAAGATGATTGAAATAAAATGAAAAGGGAAGCTGTGCAATTTTACACTGCTGATGTTTGGCAGTTGGAATCAGTGGAAGAAGATAAAAATGTAAGTGAAGAATCAACAGAAGAAGGTACTGTGGAGGATAGAATATGTTCAGAAATTGATGAAAAGAGGAAAGAAGAAGTGGATAGTAGTGATGAAGAAGAAGAAGAAGAAGAGATAATGAAAGAACTGAAGAATATAAAAAGGCAGAATTCGATAACTCACTGCCTTCTCACAACTTTGATAGTGCTGACACTAGCCTGGCAATTCTCTGAGGTTTCTCTAATTTTGAAAATCAAAAATGGATTGAGTAATCCCTTCAAAGCCGTCGGTGGAATAGTCAAAGGATTATGGCAAACCCGGTCTGGAATGATGAAAAGGGCTTCCGATCTTCAAAAACAGGTTACCGAACAAGCCTCTCTCAAAATTCCTCAATTGGAACTGCCAGGTGTCGACGAACACAACCAGAATTAGGTCAAGAACTAGTGTCTTTTTTATGGATCATAGGTTCAGGATGTTTGCCTGAACAAGTTGATCAATTTCCTAGTTTTTTCTTTTTTTATTTGGGAATTTATGATCAATTGAAGCATATTTCTTTTGTAAAACATGTATTTACGTGGCCTACCTTTGAACGGCCAAATTGAACTGAAAGCATGAAATAAATCATAAAAACTACTCAAGTCTCAATAATGTAATAATGCAGGCAGCAAATTTGTCCAATTGCATAAAAAAAGAAAGAAAGAAAAAAATAATAATAATAAATTCATGTCAAATAAGTTGTAAAGACGAGTAATAGAGCAGGTGAAGTAACAACTTCCCAATGACAATCATGTGTAGATGAGCAGATATATATCCACCTTCCTTATGCATAGTTGAGCCGGAAAATGTCGTTCAACACATAAAAGCTGCCTTGAGGTGTTGGCATCAGATGAAACATCTGTAATAATGTAAACAACAATCAATCAAACAAACAAATCATCACTTGATAAAACCTTCAAATTTCAATCATTCAAACAAATCACACCTCATATCATCATGTCATTATTCATTTTAAAATCCAATTCAATCTTCACATAATATCCATCTACCATACATTCTCTATTGATTCTAGATTAATATCCATCAGCTTCACATTTTCAAATGAACTTGTTGTAGTCTTAACTACAAGTTGACAATGAATCTAAAATTGAATATATTCAATAATTGTCAGGAAAATGAACAAAAATAAAAGAAGAAGAAGATAAAAGAAACATGCCTGACTAAACTTGAGGGCGTGCTGCTCCCCAGAGAGCTGAAGATTGCCAGAAACAAAAACAAGCATACCACCAACGGGGCCGGAGGGCTGGAAATCGACGGTGGAGATGTGATGCTGGCACTGCTGAAATGGTAAACTGGTGAGCTTACCGGTAATATTTTGGGATCCCTGAAATTTCTGTCCCTCAAATGTTAGCATTGAAGATTCCTGGTACAGGCTACCTAGACCGCCTCGGTTTGTGTCGAACGTAGAATAGTAGTGCTCCACGAACGCCTTCGACACTGCTTCTGGATCCATAAACTACTGGACTAGAAGATGCACTGGACTGGAGGAGGGGTTTTTAAAGATACAGCTAGCCGCCGCCCGCCGCTTCTCACTCGTTTGAGAAATCACTAGAAGATGGACTGGAGGGGAGGGGTTTTTAATTTAAAGATACATTTGGGGGTAATTTTGTCACACCACTTATTCGCGTTCTTTGCACGCTTAATCTGCCTTTCATTATTATTATTGCCACGCTTACGCTTTTGGGTGCCTATTATATTATAAATGTTATAGAATAAATAAATGTTAGTAACTCATATATACGAATATGCTGCCAAAACTTGAGAAATATATATATTTTAATATTAAATTGAAAGACTGAAGAGAATGTTATTGCAAAAGGAATTCGTTTTTTGTTTATCATTATCACGGATATTTTGAATATCCTTACAAATCGGTATAAATAATGTCTCATCAAAATGACAATTCGCAAATCTAGCGGTGAACAAATCACCCGTCATTGGTTCCAAGAACCTAATAATCGACGGTGAATCAAACCCAACGTATATGCCAAGTCGGCGTTGGGGACCCATTTTAGTCCTCTAAGGAAGAGGAATTGACACTTGCACAGTGCAACCAAATGTGCGAAGGTGCGAAATATCGGGCTCAAAGCCTAATGCCAATTGCATTGGGGAATGCATATGATAAGCAGTGGGGCGTAATTTAATCTGATGCATGCAATACTGCATGGCCCCATGCTGCACTAGTGAGTTTAGATCACATCAGCAGTGTACGAGCAATTATTTGGACGCGTTTAATCAGAGATTTCGCCAGTCCATTTTGAGTGTGAACGTATGCTACTGGGTGCTCGACATTTATTCCCAGTGCTGCACAATACTCATCAAAAGTTTTTGATGTAAATTCTCCGGCATTATCCATTCTTATGTTTTTAATGGGATAATCAGGGAAATGTGCTCGGATTTTAATAACTTGTGCTAGCAAACGCGCAAATGCAACATTCCGCGTAGATAATAAGCATACGTGGGACCATCTACAAGATGCATCCACCAAAACCATAAAATATCTAAATGGCCCACTTGCAGGGTGTATTGGTCCACAAATATCACCATGAATACGTTGTAAAAACGATGGTGATTCATAACCGACCTTTCCAATGGAAGGTTTTATAATGAGCTTTCCTTGTGAACATGATTCACAGAAATATTCATTGGACATCAAGATTTTTGTATCTTTTAATGGATGTCCTTTAGTATGTTGTGCAATCCTACGCATCATAGTCGTTCCTGGGTGACCCAGTCGATCATGCCATAACCCGTGTATATCGGGATTAACAAGTTTCCATGGCATAGTGGCGTAGGATTCGAAAGCTCGAATTTGGACACAATACAGTACAGAAGCTGTCGCTTCGAACTTCTCATGAACAATTCTTTTGTCCATGACATATGATGTGACGCATAGACACTCCACGGTATTTTCAACCAGTGTCTCTAAATGATACCCATTGCGTCTCACATCTCTAAAACTCAGTAGATTCTTATTTGATCTACCGGATATCAATGCACTTTCAATATGCAAAGTGGTACCATTAGGCAACACAATTGTTGCGTTCCCGGAGCTATCTATTATTTCCGCGGAACCTGCTATGGTTTTAACTTGTGCCTTGCACAAAGTCACACTCGAGAAATATATTTTATTATTGAATATTGAGTGTGTAGTTGCACTATCGAGTAGGCAATAGTCATATTTGTCCATATTTTTTCATGTACGTGTATCAAAATCAGCTCGACCTCGGGTATTTATCCTCCAAGGGAGATATGTACATTTGGGTTTACCCAAACAACTCGATCTTGGGAATCACACCATCCAAGAGAGGTTAAACATGGATACACACAAAATAACTCAATCTCAGGAATCACATCTTCCGAGAGAGATAATATACACTGGGTACAAGATAACCCAAAACCCTTTAAATTTGGGCTTGTGATTAATAGCCTCTAAGTTGGCTCTTGACGGGTTTTACCTTGTCTAGCGACTCTACGAGCTTCAGGCTCGGAGATATATTCACATATTTGGCCTTCAAATCGGCTTTTGACGGATATTATCACGTCTTAACTCAACGAGCTTCAGGCTCGGAGATATCTTCAGATATTTGGCCTTTAAATCGACTTTTGACGGATATTATCACGTCTTAACTCAACAAGTTTCAGGCTCGGAGATATTTTCAGATATTTGGCCTTTAAATCGGCTTTTGACGGATATTATCCTGTCTTAACTCAACGAGCTTCAGGCTCGGAGTTATCTTTGTAATTTAGCCTCTAAATCGGCTTTCTTGCTTCAACAAGTTTAGACTCGGAGCTATATTAAAGATTTAGCCTCTAAATCGGCTTTCTTGCTTCAACGAGTTTAGACTCGGAGCTATATTAAAGATTTAGCCTCTAAATCGGCTTTCTAGCTTCAACGAGTTTAGACTCGGAGTTATATTAATGATTAAGCCTATGAATCGGCTTTCTTGTCTCAACGAGTTTTGACTCGGAGTTGTATTAAAGATTTAGCCTCTATATCGGCTTTCTTATCTCAACGAGCTTAGACTCGGAGTTTTATGAACAGTATAGCCTCTAAATCGGCTTTCTTGTCTCAACGAGCTTCAGACTCGGAGCTATATTTCATTTATTTGACGGGAATTCCAACGTCTTGACTCAACGAGTTTTTCGGCTCGGAGTTATAGCATGACCTCAATACGGTCACTGTTAAGCTCTACGGGTACTCGCCCGGAGTTAAAACGATAGCCTCTAAATCGGCTTTAAACGGAGATTATTATTTCCCCAGCTCCACGAGCTTGTGCTCGGAGTTAATCTCATAGTCTCTAAATCGACATTCAACTGAGATTATTATATCTTTTACTCGACGAGCATCATGCTCGGAGTTAATATCTTGGCCTCTAAGTCGGCCCACAGATCTGTTAAATATAGCACGTGCTTATAGCACTGCTTGGGATCCACAAGCTTGCAAATATAAATTTCAACAGCAATTCAATAAATAAATAAGCAATAGATTAATATACACGAATCCATCGATCATATCCTTTGAGAAATGATAGCGTATAAAATACCGAAGTATTCGCTAATCATTCTCGTTTGTCTTTTGGACAATAGATCGAGGATCTGGATTTTCGTAAAATAAAATAGAAAGAAGAATACGAAAATAGCAAATCCCTATCGAGCGAAAACTCGTGCTGATAACGTGTTATAGAATAAACCATATTATATATTAATAGAAGGCAAACTAATATATTTGTAATATATTTTCAGAGTAAACAAGAACTCTGATGGAGAGAGAGAGAAGATGTATTGCTATCATTAGTTGAATAGAGGAAATGACACAAAGACAGTATGCTGAAGAAATTGGTCTCTCTATTCCATTGTCTAGGAACACATATATATACTCGTATATATTACAAGCATAGTCACCAAAAATGCCAACTCATCCCTTTGATGGTGATGACGCGTGTCTTGGAAGACTTAGTCCACAAGTATAAGATATATATTATAATAATAAATAAATTTTGTAGGGATTTTTCATTCATCCTTTAAAAATATTTAGTAAATTGTTGAATTAAATATGGGATATCAAATTAAATAAAAGTAGCAAAATACAAAATTAAAAAATAAAAACAACGTCGACAGCAGGGTTCGAACCTGCGCGGGCGAAGCCCAACAGATTTCAAGTCTGTCTCCTTAACCACTCGGACATATCGACCAACTGTCGGTTAATGGAAATATGTTTTAAATGATTACGTCTTTAGAGAACTGATGTACTGAAAATGTGATTCGATTTACATATTCCTGGTAAATGAATCATAAGAATTGATGTGCTTTCGGCCTAAATAATGTAATGTTCTACTAAGTTGTCCACCATCAGAGAAGCCCAATGGGTATTATTTATGAGACCCCAAGTCTGTGGATCTGTTAATCGAAGGAGACGACTCTCAAACCAGTATACTATAATCATTTATGGGTCAAATCAAATGCCACACTACGCTGCTGAATTTGACTCTACAAATTGGAACGACCCCAGTCAACTCCTTTTATTCAAGCTCCAAAACATATTATATACTAATATGATACAAAATCCTAAATTATCCCAATAATACCATTTTACATTCTTGTGTATATCTAACTGCTATCATCATCTTCATATCATACAAATAAACGAAAACTTCCACCGGTGGTACCGTAAAACAATTAACCGTCTCCTCCCCCACCACCGCAACTTTGGTTCATTACAAAGATAGATGAAAAAACTAATCTATATATCCAATTCTTCCCCCATCATATCTACTACTGCACACTCTTTTCAATAAATCTCCACAAAGAATCTTCACCTTTATATATACAAATCTCTTTTTCACCGACCAGAAAAGGAAAAAAAAAAACGCGTTCCTGCATCAACCAAGGCAAACAAAATGAGACACAAGTTTATTTTATTTTTAATCATGAAACAAAATAAAAATAAAAATTAAAAAACGTGAAGAAATACTCACAATTGGGATTAATATGCACAACCAATTCGAAAACTCTGGAAAGAAGGGGCAATTCTTTTGCATGCATCGTCAGACTAGAAACTTACTTATTTCTAGTGACTTTCATCGGACATTGTCTGAAAAACCCTCGAAACTTCCCTATAAAGCTGCTCAGCCTCAAACGGTTTCGATACATAACCGTCCATTCCACTCCTGGCGCACGCCTCGTTAGTGGCCTGTATGACATCAGCTGTCATTGCCAAAATCGGAACATGCCAATTCGATACATTCCCATAAGCTTCTACAGAGAGTTCTCCATCTTCGATCCCATTCTTGATCCCCAATTCTATCTTTCTAATTCTCTCTGTCGCTTCGAACCTGCATTGAAAATATATATTTAGTAAATAAAAATAGTGAAAACAGAGTAAATAAAGTAGTAAAAATAGTATTTATTATTTTACCCGTCCATTTCTGGCATCTGAATATCCATAAAACAAGCATCGAAAAGATGGGGTGGAGTCAGCAAAGTGATGGCTTTTGCACCCCGCTCCGCATGGACCACATCTGCACCGTACTTTTTCAGTGCGCCTGCCGCCACTCTGAGGTTCACCGGATTGTCGTCCACCACTAGTATCTTTCTACCGTGAAGGAGATTTCTCAGGGACAATGCGTGTATCTCTCTGCTGAGATTGTTTCCTCCGCTACTCATCCCCATGGCACGCTGTAGGGATGCAGCCAGCTTACTCACCCTCAGTGGTTTCGTTATCGCAAACGGAGACCGCGCGGAATCCGAAGAACAAGAATTAGACAGAATCAACATTTTAGGGTTTCCTACATTCTTACAATCCCATATTTCTTCTTCAATGAAAACCATGTTTACTGTAGGGGTGTTTGTTAAGCCTAGGCTGAGATCCGGAACCACTTCAACGTGGATTCCAAGGCGTTCGATGTGGTATTTAGAGACCTTAGCACGGATCTTCTTGGGGTCCACCAGAAGAGCTCTCATCCCCTGAAACTCGGAGGAAGAAATAGAGCCGTTGACTTGTTGTTGACCGTTGATATTACTGAAGACAGCTGTGAATGTGAAGGTGGAGCCAATATGGGGTGAGCTGGCAAGACCGATTTCACCTTTCATGAGGTGGACCAAGCACTGGCTAATGCTGAGGCCGATGCCTGTGCCGCCGTGGGTGCGTGTGATTGAGGGGCCCACTTGCATAAAGGGGTTGAATACAGAGGAATGAGCTTCCGTAGGGATTCCCTGACCAGTGTCTTCAACTGATACCATGATGTTTATTTGGTCCGAGGATGATGATGACGTGGCGGGTGATTCTTGATTGAAAGATCGGAACTTGGACCAGCTTCGTCTTCTGTCAACAACTGGCAACCCGCTCAAGGACTCGTCTCTCTCGAATTCCATTTCCGAAGCTTCTTCAACGAGATGTACCGTCACAAATATGTGTCCTTTATCCGTGAACTGCATTAATCAAATATTATTGTTAAAATGCTAGATATAAAACGGAACGAAAAATAAATTTAGTGAAATATTAGATTAAAAAATCACTTTAATTGAGTTGCCGACGAGGTTTGTAACAATCTGGCGGAATCTTCCAGGATCACCAACCAATGTAGCGGGGACTTTACTAGACACATAAACTGCCAACTGCAAAAAAAGAAATAAACAGGGATCTCTAATTAGACCAGTGATAAAACGGGAAAACAAATAAAGAAACTAGAAAATGGCAAAAATATAAATGTATAGTTTACCTCGACTTTTTTATCTTGTGACTTTCCAAGAAACATAGATAAAACATCATCTATAACAGCCCTCAAATCAAAGCTAACTTCTTCGAGCTCGAGTTTACCAGATTCAATCTTAGCTTGGTCCAAAACATCATTTATGAGTGAAACGAGAGCTTTACCACTCTCCCTTGCAGTTCTCACATAATCTTGTTGAGTTTCGTCTAGTCGTGTATCCATTAGCATTTGCAACATTCCTGGTTAACACACATTAACACATTGTAAGACATTCTCAAACAAATTCTTTGAACAAAAGATTTTAGTTTATTCACCGACCAAGAACACCATTCATCGGGGTTCTGATTTCATGCGAAACGGTAGCAAGAAACTGCGTCACAAATAAATAATTCAATTAGATTCATCTCCACTACATCTTTTACTTCAAAAAATATATAATAATAATCCGTCAAATAAAAAAAAAAAAAAGAAAAAAGAAAAAAAGACCTTAGACTTTGCAATATCAGCTGCCTCAGCACGTTTCTTTAGTTCCATCATGTGATTATAATCGTCCTCAACTTTGGCTATTCGATTCACCGTAGCATGGAATATATGCCCCACGAGCAACGAAATTATAAGTATGCCAACCGATGTAGTTATTGCAACCCATTGCCATGGTTGCTTTTGCTTGAATCTGTCAACAATACCATTAAAAATCTTCTTATTCTCCGACTATATCTAGATTGCTCATAGCTTTTTTCATTTTTAATTTTTTTAATAAAGAAAGAATGAGTTAAAATCACCTGCAATGCATCTCATGCTTTCGGATAGGATCCCCAAAGTTAAGAGCACTGACATGGTGCATCCCATCAGAAGACGTGTTTGAACCATACATGCTTATAGGATCGGAGAAATTCGTTGTATCATACACATTCACTATAATAGTTTGTTTACTAGCAAGCTGTTGAAGCAGTTTCTCTACAAGTGATTCAATGTCGAAGATCCCTCCAAGATACCTATTCGAAATAAGTGGAAATATATTTTACTTTTTATTACAAAGAAAATTCAAACGACATAATTTAAAGCCAAAGGGTATAAATATATATACCCCGCAGTCTCTTGAATTCTTTCAGCAGGGGTTGCATTAGGAGGGAGTTCTCTCTTGTATACAGCAAAAGTCAGAATCACCCCCAATCGATTTGTTTTCAATAACCTGAATGGAGCAGTGAGGACCCCCTTTCCCGATTCTCTTGCACGCAAAACATTGTCTCGATCCTCCTGTAATATTAATATATATATAAATGAATCATAACATATATCGAACACAATAATCATGATTATGTAAGGACTAAAGAACTCAATTTTTTTTTTCCTTTTTTACCTTTCCTGAGAGGACATCAACAGAAATGACATGAGCAACGGTATCTTGAGCGAAGATAACAGGGGCATATTCGTCATGTGCAGGTGAAGTCTCGAGATCGGCGGGATCATATTCATCTTCATGAACGGGTGTTTGTTCATCCATTCTCTTAATAGTCCATCCTTGTTGTATCTCAAATTGCTCCCTTTCACTATGGAGCACCCTCACAGCATATGCTACTCCGCTCGTAAGAGGTCTCTCGAACGATGTACGTTCCGTATATCTAGCAAAAGTTGTCTGCAATTCTCAAAAAATAAAAAAAATAAAAGTTTAAATTTTGAATCTAAATAAGATGTTTCAAGAGATATAAAAAAGCAATCTTGAAATAACCTGATCAATAGCAGAGGGGTTCTTGTCGTGGTGAAAAATGGAGACGATGACAGACATAGCCTGAATATGGTTCATGCTAACATTGAACTGATCTTGCAACATCCTAGCTCTCTCATCACACATACTAGCAAGTGTCTCTTTTCTTTTATCCAGAGCTAGTGAGCTCATGTACCAAAATACAGACAATGATAAAATTATCCCGCATAATATCCATGCTATCAGAAGCTTCCTCCACCAATTCTTCCTCAATTTCTTAGGCCCAATATACTGAGAATAATGATGCTGGATCTTACAACCAAACACTGATATCTGATCCCACAATTTCATCCATATTTGGCCCCCATCACCCCCAATCAAACCGCTCTTCACAGTCATGATTCCTCCATTACTTACCCAATTTAAAGATATTAGAGACAGAAACCAGCAGCACACCACTAAAACAAGATTCCCAATTACATGAAGTAAATTCATTTATATCCCTACACAAATTTCAACAAACTTTCACAGGTAAATCCACCATCACCAAATCTCATCTTTTTACCTCAAAAAAATCGGCCCAAAAATAGACAAGGATTCATGTGAGGCTGCTTACAGACAAATAATGCTTCTTATCCAACTATACTGCTTCAAACAAACTTCAAACTAAAATAAAAAGACCAGGAATTGAAGGAGATAAGAAATTCCCAAACACTCCCACCACAGGAAGAATCAAGGAATCACCAAAGATACCAACTTTTTTTCTTCTTTTTTTTTGGAGGGGTTGAAATACAAACGGAATTTTGATTTCTATCCTGGTAGCTAACAAACAAGAAATGCTCAAACCAGAACCAAGGAAAGAAAGATAGTCTTGTTAACAACAACAATCAAATCTTCAAGTAAA
Source organism: Erythranthe guttata (assembly GCF_000504015.1). The sequence goes on from NW_012192971.1 coordinate 84,823, forward strand.
ACCCTCAAAACGAGAATCTTGGAGAAGTAAAGATTGTGTTTTTAAGAAAATGAAAAGTAATCCGACAAGTGAGTTTGACTCTGGAATGAGGCAAGTACTGGAGCTGAAGACAACAAAAACAAGAACCGAGGTAATAATAAGTTTGAAAGATTAATGATTGCTGCAGTAAATAAATGCTCCCACTACAAGAAAAGAAAAGAGATGGAGAAAAAAAAGCATCTAAGAAGAAAGAGAAAAAAAGAAAAAAAGAAAAGGAAAAAATTTTGATTAATATGGACACTGTGCAACAAGAATCTGTGAAAGCAAGATGAGGGGAATATGGTGGTAGAAAATGTCTGCTAGCAAACAACCATTATCTCTATCCCATTTCATCCATCCATCTATCTCCATCGGACCCAGACTGCTTATTTAATCCAATTATACATTTTTTAATTCAATATCATTAACACAACATAGTTTAACATTAATTAGTTAATTATTATTATTATTATTGCAAGAATACCCTGGTAATAGAGAGAAAAAAAAAAAAGAAAAAGAAAAAAAAAGGGAATGGGGTTACAATAATGTATTTAATAAAAGAGGGCAGAAAAGGTATACTCCCACTCAGCAAGAAAAAAGAAAATCACAGCTTTTGCCAACTTCCTTCCATTGGTGTTCACATCTCACTGGACAAGTCCTACACGCCAAGGAGTTTTTACACTATTGTTCCTATCCGTGTGCATCTCTGTGAAAAGTCCTAACTACCCTTACAATCATAGTGAAATATCATCAATCACTATATTTGGAATTTGCATGATGCCCCCTTTTACTTTAGATGAATTTTAATTGGGCAAGAAAACTGGAGAGCACCCAAGTTGGAATTGGAGTTGGAGTTGGAGTTGGAAGGAAGGAGAATATAAATATATATATATATAAAAAAAAAGAAAGAAGCAAGAAAGAGAATTTGGAAAGTGAGGCCCCATGATGTAGCAGCAAGCATCAAGGTGTTATTATGTTTTGTATTTGTTTGCTTTAATTATAAGAATCTAAACTACTGTTAGATGATCATACAGGTTGGTTTACACCACTATATATAACTTTCTTCCTACAATCTCAAACATATTTTTATATATAATTATTATTAATTCATGACTAATCAGCATCATCACAAGTTTAACTAATTTCTATATTAGAACAATGAGTTCGTCCATATTTTATCATAAATTATCAATTACAGACCATTTTTTTTCCCTCATAATTTTTTCGAAAAAATAAATAAATAAAAAAATAAAATAAAAGAGAAATGCAATAATGTCCGCCACTAAATTGTCCACAATGCATAACACCACCACATGATGAGTTCCATACATCTTGGACAATATAACATGTTATATATAACTTTTTTAGTCATTCATTCATGTTTTTTTATTCTTTTTAGAGATCAGAAAACAATGGCGTCACTTTGAGCAGGGACATGCTCTCTTATATTTGCTCTTTGTTATAATTTGACCATATAGTAATTAGCAATTAATTACATTTCAAGAAATTGAAATGCTGGATTCAAAATATTTGGCAGAGACAAAATTGAGTTTGATGGGTTGTACCCAACAAACCTCTATTAATTCTATGATTGGATATTGCCTTGTCTTTCCTCTCATCGACCCATTTATTTTTTATCAATTATTCACAATATGAAATATAAAGGCAACATTATTCCAGGGGCATTATTGGCATTAAAAGTGGAACTTGATAAATAAAAAAAAAAAAAAAATGAGTGGCAAGATTGTGATTATGGTGAAAGTCGAGAGGCATAATATAGATATAGATACTGTGTGTTTTGGGCGATGCTTTGTCACCAAGTGATTAGGCCATCACTAGTTCTAGTACACACCCACTTTTCCTTCTTTTTCCTTTTATTTATTTTATTTTATATATAATTTAATTAATAAAATATAATTGCGTTTGTGTATTTTGGGCTGTGAAAGCGACGGCCCACGTCAGGCCACCAGGCTGGACCAAGGAGGTTGACCCGCCTTACATACATAATAGCCCATTATGGGCTTTCATTTCTTTTTTTCTTTTTTTTTTTTTTAATTTTTCTTTTCGGGAGCATCTCACTGCCACGTGGCCTGATGGGGTCGTTCTGCTACTTCTGAAAGTAAGTGTTTTCTAGTGCTTATCTTCAATTTCTCCAAGCCGTTGGTAATGGTTGCCTCTCGCGGGGACCGGCTGTGGGCCTAATTTTACTTTACAATTTTATCTAATTCAAATACATATTTTTATATAGTTAATTGAATAATTCCTCTGTTTGAACACTTGAATAAATAATATTAGATGAGTTTTGTATTTAATCCGGAAAATTTTATAATAACATAGAGGGAATGGTCAATATATGCAGCAGCATTTATATTTGCATACTAATATAAACTAAAAAATGTATTCATAATAATAATATAGGCAGCAAGCAGTAGGTGGAAGACATTATTTTTCTAGCTAGCTATCAGGATAAAAAAGTTAACCGGAACATTTATTAAAGGGCGTTCGTTTCTGGATAAAACTTTTCGTCATAAGCTGCCCATATTTTCCTCCAAACTTGCTAACTAATAAATCCTCCATAATATACTATTGCTCTTTTTCATTTATTAGTATTAGTATTAATAAATAAACACGTTAATTCTATGTATTTTAATTTTTAAGGAAAATTTAATTTAATTTAATTTAAGAATTAAAAAAGATAGAAAGAACCTTAGGATGTCTTTTCAACATATATCATCCACTCAATAATTGAAATAGGTTTATATCCCTCCAAACAAATAACAAGAAGAAACATTCTTATGTCATCTTATAAGAAACACTTAGCACAAATATTAAGAAATTAATCAAAGATTAAGACATTCCACCTGACATTTTCAAAGCTGACTACCACCTAACATCACCACTAATTCTTTATTACCAATATTCCAATTCCACATATCATCATCATATATTATATATATATATATATATATATATATATAAAAGAAGACTGTCATTCATTTAGCCCTTAAAAAAATTATATATATTTCACACTAATGCTCCATTTGCCGGCAATACTTCACAGTCACAGCCTACCTTTTAGGACCGTCAGATTAGTGCATACGTGGACAAATCTCCTGTAAAAAGGAAGAAAATGTGGGCATTTCATAATAATAATAATAATAATAATAATATTCATTAACATAATCACTTTGGCCGGGTTAATTAAACAAGTGCATAATTATTTAATTAGCTGATGCCTAATGGAACAATTCAATGGTACGGTGGGGTTTAGTTTGATTAAACTTGTATGATACCGATCCATCCACGTGATTGAAGGTGGGAACTTGCCAAACCTATTCTCTATTCCTTTTTTTTTTTTTTTTTTTTTAATATATATATATATATAAAATATATTTTTCTTTATTTGATTGAAAAACTAAGGGGATCAAACAATGCAGTCTACACGTACGTGTATAACGTATGAGGTATAATGTTATTAATTGGTGAGTTAATGTATTTTGGAGAATTAATTTATATTAAATATGTAAGATGTTTTACTTTAAATGGCATCATGCATGCATGTGGTGATTTTATACATATTTATATTGGTAGTAGGTAGTGGAATTTAATTTGCATTATGCTTGTATTGGGTCCAGTAGGTTTGAAATTGAGTTTGCTCAGCCCATTGGTTTCAGAAAGAATTAAATGGGCAATCAATTAATTTCTATAGCCCATAAATTGCAAGTAGTGAGCCCAATCTATGCATACCGAAATCTTCCAATAAGATCATGCCACGTACAACGTATACGTGTTTGACCCAATTACAAGCTAGCCAGTGACGCGTCCATAATGGGACTGACAATTAGTAGTATATCTTATTTATAATAAATATTGGGAATTTAGAAAACCATAAAAAAATAGATAAAGAGGAGGAGATCGGTGTTTAATTGCCTCGCCGGAGCAAAATAGCCTGAATCTATTCTTCGGATTTCACCGGATATCCATCGTTTCTCACCGTAAGAATGGTAATAATTCGTCTTCATAGAACCCAAATATGCCGATTGTTTGTTTGTCTCTCTCTCTCTCTCTCTCTCTATATGTGTGTGTGTGTGTGTGTGTTTCTTAGGTTAGGTGAAACCTCGTCAATGTAGATCGTATAGATTCCGTTATTAATGGTGTATATAAGCTTGTGAAATATTCGATGCATTTGCTGTTGAATTTGTGTTACGGAATTTATTTGAGAATCGATGGCATAATTTATTTTTGAAGATAAATAAATAATCTCATAGGTCTTGTTCTCGTGTTGATCGTACTTTTACTTTTTTCTTTCCTTTGAATAGTTAGAATATTCTGACAAAATAAAAAAAAAAATCAGGAAATAAATGTGACTATCTTTTATGTGTGTTGATCTGATTATTCATTTGAAATGGAAAAAAGTAAGTAATTGTGTGTGCTGGAAATTGAATAAAGAGAGTTAGGAAGCAAGCATTGAAGTATTTGTTGATCTGAATTAATACAGACAACTTCAAGGAGAGTTGCTGAGAGGAAGGTGGAGAGGTTTGAGAAGAATATAACAAAGAGAGGTTCAGTACCTGAGACGACAACTGACTTAATTCCCAGTTGGCCCTGTCTTGCTTGGCTTCTTCATTTTTGTTGTCATTGGTTCATGTGAGTAACCATTATTTCTTCCCCACTCTCTCTTTTTCCTTCCTTTCTTTCTTTCTTTTAAAATATATATGTATGTTTACCCCTCCCTTCTCACAAACAGCTCTATTCCAGATAATCAGGACGGCTACAAGTGGAGGAGGGATGGCTTAATTAACCCAACCCCCCACATCATCTACTCTTTCTCTCTTTTTGTTCACTCAAATTAATTTCTCCTGCACACACACAATGTACTCCTATATTTTCAAATAAATTATCTTCCCCAATACCCTTCTTTTCTTGCAATTTCTTTAATATAATCTTTGCCTTAATTACACACTATTTATTATACATACTTTCCGAATGCTGTGAAATATATCTATCTGTAGTCTGTACACAATATAATCATTTAATATCTAAAACAATGTAAGTGTAATTAATGTGAAAATATTACAGGCCCATTATTATTGGATCTCTAAAGACATAGCGGCAGTGGCTAGTGGGTGAAATTAGTAACAAGCTCAGTTTCAGTGGTGCCAACCTTACCTTAAACAACACACCAATTTATATAATGTGTATATGTGTATAAATAACCTCACTTTTAGCTGCTACTACTCAATTTTTTTATAACAGCAAAACACTCGTTTAGAGCGACCCAGTTGAATACTCAATTCATCATCATCATCATCCCATTGTGTTAATCAGTCCACAGCACCCACTTGTTTCTGGCATATTACCAGTCGTCGTCAGAACCAACTTTGCTACAAGACAACCCCATTCTTCTGTCCTCCACCCCCATCCAATCTCCACCCTACACGTGTTGAATTAATTTGCCACTTGCTCAAACGCTAAAAACACCTCACGCCGACGCCGTGTTTTCGTCCATCCCCCATCCACATTTTAATCTTCTCCTAATTTAATTATATTCTTCTAATTTTATCACTATTACAATGCACAACAGAGTATTGAACACAAATAGAGCAAACTAACTCTTAATGCAAAAACCCCCAAAAATAAAATATATTTTTTTAATAAGATATTTAATAGGAATAGTAAGTAATAAGTCTCCCAGCTTTCTGCATATAGCAAAACAAATACACCGCCTACTTTCCTCTTCCCATTCCCCATTCCCTTTTCTCTCTCTCTCTCTCTCTCTCTCTCTTGTCTTTCCATTCTCTCTCTACATGGGTGGTACGCAGCTTCTCTCTTTACTCTTTACACTTCTTTCTTCAGTGCTTCATTCATCCGATTAACTAGCCATCTTCTGCTGCTAATCCCTTGCAATGATTGATTAGCTAGCAAACCGCCTGTGGAAATTGATTACTTCTGATTTTGTTGTTGCTATTTTTGGACAAACAGTAGATTTTTTTTTTTTTTTCTGTAAGGGCTTTATTAGTTTAATTTTTCCGACTATGGGAAGTAATTTCATTTTTTTGAAATTGGGGAAGAAAGTTGCTTTCTCTCTCTCTACTCCTTTTTGTTTTTATTTTCCATTTGAAATGGGAAGAGTTTCTCATTAATCTCCTTCAATGTTCAGTTGTTGATTCCAATGAAAAGAAGAAAAAAAAAACCCGTAACTGCCGGATCAACAACATCAACATAAAGTGTTCAAAAAGTAACCCTGTTTTTGGTGAAATATTCAAATGTGGGTTTCTAGTTCTTCAGATCATATGTTGTGGGTCAACATTTCCAAGATTGAAACATAATTTCACATTTCTATTTTCTTTCTGAGAATCAACTGTTTACTCATTACACTGTGTGTGTGTGTGTGTGTGTGTGTGTTTCCTTGGACGAGATGGTGGGGTAGGTGGGCAAAGGAATTGAAAGCGACATTTTAAGACGTTTCTGACTTTTTTTATTTCCGAATTTATTTGGCCAACAGTTCTCAATCGTTTGTTTTGCTTATTTGTGCAGGATAGATAATGTGGTGGTGAAACACATCAACAAGTTTGACTGCAATATAACAGGAACAAATAATTAGCTACTTTATTTTAAGGAAGGTGAATATACGGGAGTAAGTAGATTTGTTTTTCTTTCACTTTTCTTTGATCTGGTGCGGTAAAGGGGAGGAATTGTAACCTCATCTCACCTTCTTCCTTTTTACCAAATCATAAGAAAAGCTATGCTTTGAGTGGTAGATGATGATGGTATGTGACGTTTATTTACTAGTGGAGCTGTGATTATCATTATGTTAGGGATTCCCTTGTTCAAAGATGGTATTTTTGTTATTTGCTTGCTTTTGTATTTGGAATTTTGTCTATTTCTTGGGCTGACTGCTATTTTTTTTTTTCATTTTCTTTTTCTTAAATGCATATTGATTCCTCTCTTTGCGATTTCGTCAATTTCTTGAAACAGGGTACCTTAGCTTCTTCATGGGGTGATTAATTATCATATCTCCAGGGTACAGTTTCTGATAGTATACTCAACACTTTGTCTACATTAGCTATATGTACAATTCCATTTTTCAGTTTCGTGCTTTTTGACTAGTCGTGATTTTACAATTCGCAGATCTGGTTTCAGCTTACAATGAATGCACTCTGTGCAGAAAGATAACTGAGTTGGGCTGTTTAATGAGCCAATTTTATGAGATGGAGTGCAATGCAAAGTGGGATTGGGAAAGCTTTGTTGCATTTGGCCCAAAAGCAATCGAAAGTCCTAAAAAGCTGCAATTAGCGGATTGGATGATTGTTGATGATGCAGATAACAATGCTGGATCTTTCAATCTGTCTGCATTTGATGGCAATAGTGTTACCTCTGTCTCTGATGGTGGACATGGATCTTCAGTTAAGAGTTCCATATCAGCTTCTACCGATTCTACCACCAAAGATGGAATGCAAACCCACAATTTCAGGTTCGGTAAATTTGAAGGCTCTTCTGGAAATTTTAGCAAGAAAATGGAAATGAACGGAACGAAGTTTCTAGAAACTTCCCCAAAGCCGGAAGCTTCTGTTGGCTCAGGCGAACCATTGATTGGTTTGAAGCTTGGGAAGAGGACTTATTTTGAAAATAGCGGCGGTGGTGGTGCTGGTGCTGGAGGCACAGTTAAGAGCGCCGCCTCCTTTCCAATGATGCATACACCAACTCCATCATCCACTACCCTGAAGAAAACTAAGCAAAATGCCCGAATATGTTGTCAAGTTCAAGGCTGCATCACTGATCTTTCACTGGCTAAAGAATATCATCGAAAGCATAGAGTTTGTGACAATCATTCGAAATGCCCAAAGGTTATTGTTGGAGGACTTGAGCGCAGATTTTGCCAGCAGTGCAGTAGGTAATTTTCTATGAGAAAAAAATAATATTTGTTAAGATGCATACAATTAAGCAATATATGTTGATGCCAATATGACTGCCCTCTTATTCTATTTCATGCTAAACCCTTTTAGCCTAGTTTGAATGATTTTTCGAAGATTTAATAATGCTGCTTCTATATGTGAAGGTTCCATGGCTTGTCTGAATTTGATGAAAAGAAGCGCAGTTGCCGAAGAAGACTGTCTGACCATAATGCACGGCGCCGCAAGCCACAACAGGAAACTATCCAGTTTAATCCTACTAGGCTCTCATCGCCATTCTATGGTACTGGATGTAGTTGTTTTTACCCTCTGTTTTTCCAACTTTTTAACACAGTTTCTATTGTCCGCATAAACTTCACCAGATGTCCCATTATCCATTATCAAATAGTCATAGATACGAAGCAGGCTTATAAGTTTGTCTAAATTAGCTTATGTGCAGATTTATCTCATTTCATTGTCTTTCCATTTAATGGGGATAGAATACATGTGAAACACTGAGTATTCTATATACTCTGTTTGGGAAAACCATCAGTAGGACTTTGAGATGAAAAACAGGTGACTTGCATGCATATTTTATTCAGGATATGAGAACATATCAACAACTAACAGAACATGACTCGATAAAAGTAAGCAAAGACTGTTCTCACACAAGGATTATGGCTAGCTTACTTTCCGGCCATAATAAGTTATGCTTTAACTATATTTCTCCTCTCCCGCCCCCACGCCCATACCCATGTTATCTTTCCAAAAGTTGAACATCAGTAGCACCACTGATTCGTTCCTGATGTTATCTCGAATTTGCTTTTTACATGCACAGGTGGAAGCAAGCAGATGAGTTTTGTATTGAACAGTTCGCCACTCAAAACTCCAGAAAGTTGTGCATGGGATAGTGGTTACAACTCCAAGTTCACACTGACAAAAGGGTGTCCTTCAAAGTCTTATGGAGATGGAGTTACTGATGAACAGTTGCACACTCCAGGAACCAAGCTGCGAAATGCCATTTATATGCCAAATGCAGACAACGCGTTACTCTTTGCAACCAAGAATGCCACTTCTGAGGTCTTCAATCCAGGTTCATATTTCCTATAACAGGGTCTATCTTATTCTTTATGTTATTCTCAAACAACGCATACTGCTCGTGTTACATACATCTCGATGGTTTAAAATATCGATCTCTGTGTCTGTGTTATACTCTGATAGGTGGTGGTTCAAAGGGATCGATGATGTCATCATGCGTAGATGCAGCAGCAGCAGCACCGGAGTATGATCGTGCTCTCTCTCTTCTGTCAAGTAATTCCTCATGGGATTCTTCATCTCAACAAGAATCCGTTCCAGTTCCAGCATTTCATTCAATACCAGAAGCTGTGCCTCTCTCTTCATCCGAATTCTGGCTAACTGGACAACATTTCACCCATTCCAATTTTCAATCATTCCCCGCAAACACCAACTTTCAGGATATCCACCTCTCCAAACCACCACCACCACCACCATACGGTGGTGGTGCTAGTGCTGATTTCTTTTCTAATATATTGAATTAACCATTCTCTGTTCACAGTTCTTGGGCATGTAAACGGCGTCCAGTGAATTTCTATTTTGTGGGAAGGGGACAATGTTGCAGAATTCATTGGACAGTTTTAATAGTGAGGTTGAGCTGTTATTTAATGTTTGAAGACTGTAGATAACAGCAAGATAATTTGATTAAGAACAATTAATTTGGTGTGAGTCGGGATTTGTTTTGAAGTAACAGTAGTTGGAATGATGATTGATTATTAGTGTGTCGAAATTATGAATAATTTGAAGTAGCGAGCATACATAATGAATGAGTGATGAAAGAGATATATAGATAATGAGAAAGGTAGATGAGGTTTAATGTGAAGTAGGTGAATGATTTGTTTAGAGGAGATGTGTCATCGACCCTTGAAATATTATTTATATGCATCCCCATACATTTGTAGTAATTAATTGGGTATTTATTTGCCAATCACATCATGTCTTTCTATTCAATTCGTCGACTTGTTGAATCAATACTACACACTGTACTGCCTCTGCCTGTGGGGTAAATAAAAAAGGACATCAATTCAATTCAATTCTTAAAACAACAAAATATGCAGAAAATCCAAAACGAGAACCAACACTACTTCAAGCCCGAGAACCCATGGTTTCTCGGTCTCCTGCTCGGGGGTTTGCTCGGCGGTGCGCTGCTATTTGCTTTCTTCTTAACTACTAACCGCCCTTCACCGCTCTTCTGCGGCGGCGCCAGTAAAGCCGCCGCCGCCACGACGACGCCTCAGCAGCTGGAAGCCATTGTCCACTACGCGACGCTGCGCACTGTGCCACAGCAGTCCATCGGCGAGATAACTGTAACATTCGATGTTCTGAAATCCGTGGGGGGAGGAGCGTGTAATTTCCTGGTGTTCGGGCTGGGACACGATTCCCTGATGTGGAACGCACTCAATCCACGTGGCACGACGCTATTCCTTGAAGAGGATCCCAAGTGGTTCAGTGCGGTGTTGAAAGGCGACGCCGCCCACGCCCTCCACGCCGAAACGGTGCCCTACAGAACTCAACTCTCCCAGGCGGACGAACTGCTCCTCCACTACCGGAATGAACCAGACTGCTCTGCAACCAGATCATTCATACGTGGCAACACTAAATGCAGGTTAGCGCTTAACATGCTGTCGGACAAGGTGTACGATACAGAATGGGACTTGATAATGATAGACGCGCCGCGGGGGTACTTTGCGGAGGCGCCGGGGAGGATGGCGGCGATATATTCGGCGGCGGTGATGGCGAGGAACAGGAAAAAAGAGGGGGTGACGCACGTGTTCTTGCACGACGTGGACCGGAGGGTGGAGAAAATGTACGGGGAAATGTTTCTGTGCAAGAAGCATTTGGTTAAGGCGGTCGGGAGGCTTTGGCATTTTCAGATTCCGCCTCCACCCACTAACATCACCACCACCACCACCACCACCACCCACTTCTGCTAGCTACCTATGATGGTGGTCTGTAATTCCTTCTTTTGTTTTTAGTGAAAAGTGAAAAGTGATGAAAACAACTTAATCATTTTATTTATTTTTTGTTTCGAATTTCAAAGGCTCTATCCAACGTCGGTCATCTTAATTATTTATATATGGTTAAAATCAATAAATTATTATTCTATTTTTTGAAATTGAAATTAGAGTTAATCGACCTAAATTAATTATGAGTACATATATCAAATGAAATGGAAGTATTCAAGCGAATTTTGAGTATATATTTTCAAAAAAAATTGAGACATGATCACGTGTGACTGTGACTACACAAAAAATGAATGGATGAATTTAAATAATGAAAGCATATATATATATTTGGATTTGTTAGCCAGTAGATCTATCATTTTTTTAACTATTTGTATTTTGGATGCCCTGTGTGTGTATGATATATACTTGATATGATAAGATAAAGTATTTTTTTAACTATTTGTATTTTAATTTTAATTTTACTATATTTATTATTAATAAATAACCCAAAATAAGTATTTGAAACAGACTTCCCTGCACCGACACACATATAATATAATTTTATTAATTATTTTTTTGCTTTTTTGTTTTTGTTTTGAATAATAATATAATGATTAATGACAAAAGGGGCTCTCTAGCCGACATCTTTTCTATCCACTTGGACATTAAATTTGGGCCACATAAAAAATAATGGGCCTCGGCATCTAGGATATATTTTCTCGGCCCATATATGTCCATTTAAATTAAATTAAATCCCAAGGGAGGGAGCTACGTGTACTATTCCACCTCACGCAAACCCCTCAAAATTTTCTGATAAATCACCCCCCCCCCCCCCACAAAGATAATAAATAAATATCTGCTTCTAATTGTTTATTTTCCGTTCAACATTCTCATTCCTGTTAACTCAAGCTATAAGGAAAGCAAAAACCAGCAGTATATATGGGCCCACTCGTGTTAACTCAGCTAGCCACCGGGTTCGGCGTGTTAGCCGGCGCACTTATCGTGAAACAAGTGATTGACGAAAACACGACTATGGGTTCCAGATGCTCCACTTGCAACGGCTCCGGGCGTTCCACCTGTCTCTGCAAGCGCTGGTCGGATGGTGACATTGGTTGCCGGACTTGTGCCGGTTCCGGTCGGATGGCCTGTAGTAGCTGCGGTGGAACAGGGACCGGCCGCCCCATTCCGGTTCGGATATCGGTTCCTCCACCCAATTACAACCGGCCTTCCTGAAAGACAATGTTACCGGATTGGTATATGCAATCTTACACTTAGCTTATATATATAACTTCCGTTGTTACATAATTAATTTGTATTAATCAACGATTTTGCCTCTATCCATCTGTCTTCTTTCTTTTTTTACATTTTTTTAAAAAGTAGAATGTGATGTGTTATGAGAATATTAACAGAAAATGGCATGCATGTGGGCTATAAATTAAAGGCTGGACGGTTGCAGTGTCTTATAATGTGGCAGCTTGTTTTGAAATTATTATTTTCTTCAAATTATGAATTTTAGAGTGGGTTTAATTTGAGCCCACTCGTTGACAATTTGGGCCCAATGTTTATAATAATGCACAGAGAATTAAATCAACATACATTGTCGAATAAAAAATTGATTAAAAAGAAATGATGATTTGAAAGGCAAGCATTTGACTAGCTAGAGAACATGATGAAGGCCATACATACATTCCAAGTTTGGTGGGAGTGGATAAAGCAAATACACAAATCTAAAATCACTTATCTCAACTGCGTGCTGGAAATGCATAATATTAATCATTTTAGTCTTCCAATTAATCAAACAATCCACTTGGTTTTAATGAACCCCACCCCAAGCACAAAATATCTATTATTATTAATTGTTAACTAGCTAGGAATTGCCTTTCTCACCATCATCATTATTATTTCTAACAAACTTTCATCAAAATCACATGCATGCATATGCCTTTGTTCTATGAATAAATATATATTTCCAGTACTTGATTAACATATATTTTGTAAGAAATATTTGATTAAACCCTCACTTTTTAGTATTAATAATGAAGTAAATCAGTTTTAGTAGTTGGGTCAGTTAGGCAGAGATGCATATAATATATGATATGATATGATGTGTTTGAATGAGGAGGGTTATATAACCCTAGCTAGCTAAGCTAGGTATCATGATTAATCATGTACTTAGAGATATCAGATCCATTCTCTCTTTATATATATATGCTCTGCTTGCTAGCTGAAGCATCTTCAGGCATGTGCTACATAATAGAACCATAATCATAACATCCACCTTTAATATATATACCTTCACTTACTAATTATAATCAACAACTATTAAATATTAATGTTTCAAAACAAATTTGTGCAACAAAATAAAATCATCTTCTAACATGCATATGTCATATATATGAGTACACTACAAGCAATGTTGGAAAACGAAATTGTCTTAATTTAAATCATTTCTATGCTCAAACTAAAACGGCCTCATCAGTCCTTAAATCATCCAATTAATTAACTAGACCTCTTAATATCGGCGAATAGTGGATATTATTATCCTAACTAAAATCAGGTAATTTGGGCCTATGTATACCTGAAGCTAAAGGTTGGTTTCAGCCCAATTTGTAGTATTTGCCAAATTAATTTTACTTAAAGTCTAATTAGATGTTGACAACAATAATAATTAGGTTAGGGGCATGCATTTGAAATATATACAAGTCAAACCAATCAATCAAATTAACTATTAATGTAGACGTTGCTGTTGCGTTCATTTCTGGCAATTTTTTGCATGTCATTTCTACGGCGCTGCCCCAATACTTCATCTTATTTTATTAATACTTTGAAATTTAAATTCATAATAATAATTCTATTGATTTTACTTTTAACTCATTTTTTTTTTATAATTAGGTATGTGTAGGTAAAATAGATGGCAAAAAGAAACTAAAAAAAAAATGAGTAAAATAATATTTGTAATTTTATATGGTTGGATTGGATACCCGCAGCCTTGGATCATCTGTTTAAATACAACAAATTATTGGCCTGCTTAAGAACCAGATAATTAATCAAGGTCTTTATAATACATATGCCTGTGTTGTTAATTATATTTTTGTTGGTTCTCGTCTCATTAGTCGACCAGACCTACTCATAAATATTTATCATACTTAATTCCTAAATTTCTTATTACAATTAATATTAATGTCAATGTCAGGACAATAGTTAAGCAAAAAAAATTGAAAATTAGACAAGAAAAAAGAACCCTCGTAACAATGACATCTGACCTGTTATATTAGTCAAAGACTACTGCATGTTTTTATTTTATGTTCATCCACTCAATATATATTAGTAATCTGTGACTACTTTTTACTTATTCTATGTTTTTTTTTCTTCTTAAATGACTTTTCGCATGCAGTTCTGCTGCTGAACAAATAGCTTATCAGTTCATTCAAAAAAACAATTATAAATTTTAGTACTTCAATCATGCAGAGTATATAGTTAATTAACAATTTAATAATATGTATGTCATTGAGTATAAATCAAAACGAGAAGAATAAAAAAGGGTTAAATTTTTCAAGGGGTATAGCATCTATATATATATATAGGAGAGCTCGCTGCAATATTATACTAGTGAGTTGGATTAATTATGAGAGTTAGTGCAAACATAACTAAACTCGTCTAATTAAAAAAACATTAACAAGGCCCCAAAATAGGGTTGTTAAATACGTTAAGCAACAATTAATCATGTCACCTCTTTTTAATTCCGCCTAATCCCCATTTATGGTTCGTTACGCTAAATCCTCACTAATCCCCATTAACTAAACTTATTTTAATTACTTTAACTACTCCATCCATCATTGGCCTTCTTCTGCTTAATATTCGGGACTTTTTTATACTTTGGTTTTCTTCATCATCTATTCCTTTTGTTTTGTTTTGTTTTTTTATTTATTTTGTCCTTTTCACTTATTTTTCTCCCTTTTCTTGAAACTACTAGGTTAAGTTGAATTCTATGCCGATTTCATGTTAATTGGAAAACGTGACAATATTAATTATTTTTGATTTGGAAATTACTTATGGGATATATATATACATATAGGAACAAAAAGAAATAGACGGCGCCAACTCTAATCTACCATGTCGAGGCATGCTACAAATTTCAATGGTTTTATTAATATTATAATTATAATATAATTACCGCCTCTAATTCCCTCTAATTCTTCATAAAGTCATGTTACAAAACTATATAATATATGAAATCATCAGCCCGACCTTTAAATTATGTGAAAATAAAATCAAATTTTTGCAGACAACTGTTGTGTTCCAAAATAAGTTTTAGTCATTTGACGTACGTAATAATATCATCAAAATAATTCATTTTAATATATAATAGTATATATTTTCTAATTTTGTTTTTCGTTGAGACCAATATCCGCTTTATTAAAAGTATTGGTCCACATTTGCATGTGTAGATTGGTATATATGAATTATTTATATACATTTGTAATCCACCAACTCCTCATCTTCAACCTTATCTCCTGGATTCCATTTTTATCCAAACCCATATATATGATCATCACAAACAATAGATATTTTAAGAGATAATAATATATATAATAAAATATACATTTTGTTCTCAATACAAGGTGGGTATATAAGGTTGGGAAGAGGTGTAAAGACATAAATAGCCTTGTATGTGGTAATTAGTAGTAATTAGTAGTAGTTTGTAAACTCAGTTAATTACCATACACACGTAAAGGCGAAGTAAGATTTGTCCCTGTGGAGGCAGGCAAAAAGCAACCTCACTCTTGCTTACACGGCCGACTAATTACATTCTTTTTATTTTTGGGAACCTACCTCCCTCTTTTTTTATTTTCTACTAATATATATTCCATATAATATATACATGTTACTATATATATTACATGCTTTAGACCATTATTCATCAATCACACTTAATGGAATCAAGATGAAAACTCAAATTTTCTGATTACTGTCACTTGATTAAAAAAATTATTTGACGAACTAAAGATATATATAGAATACAATTGTTTTAATTATTTTAACAAACCAATAGATTTCAAAATCTAGCTAGAAGAAAAAATATATATATATATATATATATATTATTGTATTAGAAAATTGGGACCAAAATGGAGTTGACGTGTCCAAGGGTTCACGCTGCCACTAAAAGTCTGAAATGAACAAAAATGATATATAAAGACTGGTCAAACCTGTCAACTTTTTCTGGACACAATTTACACTATCTATCATTACCGTGAGATTGACTCCTCTACTTACGGTTCAGATTTTGCGGTAATCTTGCCAAATCAAGTGAAGAAGCGTTCATCTTCAAGAAGCTGTTTTTTGATCGGACGGTTCTCCGATGCTTAAGTGATTCACAAAAACGGACTCATCTCCTTATTTAGCAAACTCTTCTTCAGTGGGCAGTGGGCTGACTCACCAGTCCCACAATCATGGCTTTGACCTTAATTCTGACTCTTGTACTCAACACCATTTAATATTAAATAATACTATATATCTTTTTACTTTTTTTTTTTAAACTATAAATTAGAGGTATGGACTATATATGGATGATGATCGTATCAAGTTTCTACAACATACTAATCAATAAGAAGTAGTTCTTTAATTTTGCATATTTTTTTTAGTTGTAAACCCAATATTATACATTACATTTATTTGTTGAAAATTAAAATACAAGAGCCGATGGAAGTTTAATTTAATTTTTATTTTGGATAGAGTTGATCATAAATTAATTAAGGGCATTGGGCATTTGTTTTGAAAATAAACTAAACACATACTCCATCCATCCATATGGCTTGGAGAGGACTCAAAGAAATGGATTGGAGGTAGAAGAATCACGTGCGTCAGGCGTGCGCCCGTATCCGACTCAAGTTACGAGGAACAAATGCGTTAAGCAACATCCTCTGTCCAGCCAGATTGTTTGTTTAATTTAGACATTAATTAATTAATTAATTATGCGAGTGAGATATTACACCAAATTAATTATATTAATTAAGATTCAGTGGTAAAATATTGTTTCACATCCCGATATTATTAATTAGAGTACGTATATATAATAATAGAGAATTAGAATGAGTTGATACATTCTCACGTTAACCACGCACTCGCCTCCCCTCTTCTCTTTAATTAATACATGCATGCAATTTAATCTCCCTTACATTATTCATTCACCCACTCATTTTAATTATTAAGAGTTTAACCTAGCTACGTAGTATCTATTTTTTCACATGATTCTTAATTATAAAATCATGTTAATTAATTATAAAATATAAATACACAATATAATCTACATTTCTATATTTTTGGTGTTTCCCCTTTTTGTCTCCAAATGAATTTTAATTTTCAATTCCAAATTACGAACATAGGGTGAATAAAACCGTGCCATTGTAGCAACAGTTGATTATATAGGAGGTGATCTAAAAAATGAGAACATAAACGTATCAAATAAATATAAATATCTAGTAGTTTAATTTGAAGCAATCAAAATTCTCAAAGAGATAAAAAAAAACATTAACTTGAAATATACTTGAACCGCAGTTAAAGAAAGTAAATTGCATTGGGCAGAAGATAATTGAACCGTAACTCAGAAGAGAGGTGAGTGAACCGGGGTACGCATCACACGAGCCAAGATGGGTCCAACGTAACCACGTCAATCTTGCCTTGGTTTCAACAAACTACATCCCAACACAAATAACGTAACTACACGCAATGCCAAACAAATTAAATTAATTAAAAAGGAAAAATGTTAAAATATATTTATTCCAATATGTGATATATATATTCCAATACGTAGTTAGCAGTTGCATGCAGATACAGGAATAGAGGAGATATGGACACGTGTGGTACGGTGGCAAATATACTTGTAGGAAGGAGAGCACTGTCACATGTCCCCAACTTCCCAACAAAATTGTGGGGCCAAACACAACAACCTCCCAAACCTAAATTCACTTTCTTTTTTCTTTGTTTTAATTTTTCAGATTGAATTTTACCTTTTTTTTTTGTTGCTATCATTTTAATTATTTTGTAAGCACTAACGAAAGGAGAGGAAGTAGTTCATTTTTCCAGCGGCACGCAATCATAGAGCATCACACCCTTGATTTATGTACCAGAATCCAAAACTATATTTTGTTTTTTTGATTTTTTTTGATTTTATATTTTTCTTGAAATATACCTCAAAAATTACACAAGGATAATAAATGGCATAAAGAAAAATATTGAGTAATTTTTTCATCTAAAAAATTAACGAGTGATGTTACCCGCCTGCAAATTAAATTGGTAACTAGTCAACGACTTTGCCTAGCAAAAACATATTAGTGCTGATAAAAAAAACTTTAATTTCACCTAAAGTGTAAACAGATATTATATATGACCTTATAAACTAGGGTAAATATAATATTCGATTCGCGTGATCAAATTATTAATCATTGTGTTAAAAGATTACACCTAGCTCATGAAAATGTTATATATGTATAATATAAATCACCAATGACATCCTTAACTAACAAGTTTTTATTGTCCTTTCTTTGCATTTTACTACATTAGTAGTACACGATATGTTAAACCTACAACACCTACAGTGTGTGTGTGTGTGTGTGTGTGTGTGTGTGTGTGTGTGTGTGTTTTTAGGCGTACAAATTTTACATTTATCATTTAAAATTATTATTACAGTTTCATTCAATTCATTTTGGACAAACGATAATAGACAAAATGAATAAATATAAATGCTAATAACAGAAGCCGTCCAATTTAATTTAATTTGACTAATCGATGATATGAGAGATTGACAAGGAGCCAACTACCAACACTAACACGACTAAGTTACTCACATAATCACCACACAAACGTGGTCAACATCACTAATATTGTGCCTTAATTACGATTATCATATCATTCATTATCAACAGTACTTGACGTCATAACTCAAACCATCAACTTTGTGTATAAACTCTTTGTTAATGCCGCCCATTATTATTATTATTATTATTATTCATTTTTATATATTTATGCCGATTACTTCGATACCAAATATAACAATTCAATTATTCATCATTTTTTTCGATTAATTTATTGATTCATAATAATCAATTTCCTTTTTTCTTTTTGGTACATTAAGGAAAGGGGATTGAAATCAATGTTATAATTAGTAACAATATTTATTTGCAAATGTGATTTAGGAACGGGATTAGGTTTATGGGGCAGACGAGCGTGGTACGGACACGAGGGTCCCACGTGGTTTGATATGAGTGGTCGACATCATCCCATGGGATCCACGTCATCTCTCAACTTATCCTCTTCTTCTCTTTCTAGTTTCCTTCCTTCCTTCAATCTACCTCTGTTTTCTTTTTCTTTTTCTTTTTCTTTTTCTTATTTATTTTTCTCATTTTTATTTTGGTTTTTGGGCTATTCTGCAAACGTTTTTCCACGATGGAAAAAAACATGTCATGGGGCCCAACATAAACTTTAATATATAATATATATATTGCTTGTAGTACTCTGTTCATTCAGTGACTCAAAAACTATACTTGCACTGTATCCCTTCTTAAATATTATTTTAACAATTGTATATATCTGAATTACTATTCAAATAATTAAATTAATATTTGTATGACTAATAAAAACACGTATTTGTGTTTTACCACGTTACTGAAAAACAATTCGATCGGACTAGCATCTTTTTTCAATAATGATAACTGACCAGACTTCTTTTTTTTTTTTTCCTATTTTTTTGGCATCTGATTTTTGCCCAACGATTCGACGGTTTAAAAGGTTCACGACCCCGTTATATAATTTTGATTGATCCTGATCGATTTTTTTTACTAATCATGTTATTTATTTGATTTTGTATCAAATCGATCAGTAGGGTTTAATGTAAGGCCCACTTTTAATACAACTCTCTAATCCGGGAATTTTAATATTTATAAATGAATAAATCTGAAAAAAATAAATATAATCACAGCTAATACGTTACTGATCACTTGTAATATTATGTTTACATACTTAATGCAACTATACGCTATAATCATGAATCATATTATTGGTATCTATTGAGGCTCAAAACGTGCTGTAAGTGTTTCAAATCCCTGCAAAACGCATCAGATCCTATGAAAATCCAAAAAAAATCAATTTAAAAACCTTTTATTTCATAGTTGCAGGTTTGTTTTTTTTTTTGGTTTTTTTTAATAAATTTAATCATTCATTGAGGCAATTATTGTTGAATTAAACTGAAGAAGCAGTAAGTTTAGAGCACGAAAAGAAATAAGATTGAATAAACGGTAGCTAATATATATATGGTATTTGCAGTCAATTAAAAAAAAAAAAAAGAGAGTGGCATGCAATACAAATATATGTATGTACCGGGAAGCACGTCTCTGTTTGATGTGACCGGAATAGTTAATTTTGACGGCAACGTGACATCAACCCGGCGTTTAATTTCAGGTATCTAACGTGACCCCTATATATTTATTTCTAAACATTCCTATGGCTATACCATTTCTTTTCTTTTTTCGACGGCTCACGATTACTTTTCTGTTGATTTTGTTTTTTCATGGGAAGCACAAACACGATTTCTTCTTTTTTTTTTATTCTACATTTTCCCTCTAGAAAGCTTATTTTTTATTATACAATCCACAAATATGCACTTACTTACATTATAACAAATAATTAAAAATTAAAAGTCTAGAAAGCGAACGTTTTGAGTTTTGACCTTCTTTCGATCTTTAATTAATAACGTTACGTATACACATGGCGTGATTCTTTTCTTAATGAGTTTCTTTATATATAAATTTACGTGTGAACAAATTATAAGTCGAGTTAAATGCTTGTTCTTTCAAATTTTTTTAATTTTTATTTGGTTAGCAAAGTTTTGTTTGGGCTTGTCTGATCACAACTAAATGAAGCTCTAAAATGAGCTTTAATCGAGATGAACATGAATTGAGTGGCGACAGTTCGAGTAGTTTAATTTTGTACTTGTTTCGCTTTTATTTATTTATTTATTAATTAATTGAGCTCCAACTCGAAACCATGGTTTATCGAAAACATTTTGGCTTGGGTGGATTCCTCGACAAGTAAAATCATAAATTAATAGGTTTTGGCCAAATTACGTGGAGAATTATGCCTATTTGCTTTATGTTGATGCCCCCCATTGGATTTATGAGATGTTAAAAAATCCCCACACTGTTGTGTTTTTTAGGAAAAAATAGGATTTTGAGTGGAGAATGTTTTTCTTATAATGTAGATTTAAAAAAATTAAAAATTGTATGTGTGATCATATATATTAAGATCAAATCACAGGTATATCAAGTAGAAAATCTTGATTGATTGGTAAAAAATCCAGTAATTTAACAAAATTTGCAACAATATATACTTTTTTGTTGTTAAAATTGAATAATTTTCTTTTTCTTTACAAAACTTCCGTAAACAATATTATCATCATCAATTACTCATGTATCACAAGTTTTTTATGTATAGGTGCAACCTATAATTTGTGAACACTTTGCATGTGATAAATCTAATCTAGTTTAATTCAATGATAATTAATTGTAATGATAAAAGAAAATAGAAAAATACACAAACGGACCGACTAGACCGATGTCGGGTTATGTTTATCTCTACTACCAAATTTATTGTTGCCATAAATTTGTTGGGTTGTGGGAGTGGTAGAAGCAAAAACATGATAGAAAACTGGTGGGTATTGGAAAAAGCCAAAACACAAGGGCAAAAAGGGCAACACAGAAAATTGTTGAATACAATATTAAAAAAATGGCAAGTAAAAACAAACACGAACAACTGAACCTCTGTTAGTGCTGAATCACTCGTTTGACCTTGAGTGGTTAGCTCATTCAAGAGAAGCCCAGAATTTGCTACCTGAATTTGTTACTTACTCAAACCCTCCCCAACTCTCACCGACAACGCGTGCATCGAACGCCACATCAAACGTACATTCACGCCTTTAAGTTACTACCGCCACGCGCGTCGTTAATTTCGTACAAGTTTTACCCAAATTAGTTTTGTTTACAACAAAGTTAACCGATTCCAAAACAAACCCAACCAAAAAATTAAGATAATTAATAATTAATAATAAAAAAGCAGATTAAAAAAGTAAAATAAAGGGATTAATTTTCTGACAGTAAAATTATGTGAATAATAAAATTGGGGTTTTAATTTAACCTTTCATAAAAACAAACAGTGCAGAAAGTAAGGACAGAGTGCAGAGAGAGAAAAAAAAAAAAAAAGCAAAAGGTGCGGCGCGCTGGTGCAACGACGGGCGCAGGGATCTGGTCAACGACGTTTGACCACGTTCTTTTAGGTAAATACAGACAAATCTGAAACCAAAGGGTCACTTGTGTAATTTTCAAAAACAAAAAAATACCACAGAAATTCTTTATATTATTTTATTAACAAAATGTGATTTCTTGTCGCTTTTATCTCACTTCCCCTTTCTCTCTCTCTCTCTCTCTCTCTCTTATATATATATGCAAGGGTATCTCATTTCTCATTATCGAAAGAAGAATCACACACACACAACACAACAAATACTAGAGAGAACATTTATTATATATATCATGAGAACGAGGAGAGGATTGTGTTATCCTAGAGTGATGAATATGTGCGTGGAGAATAACAACAGAGTGGTGAAGAGAAGGAAAGTGGAGCCCGCCGGCTGCCGGAAAAAGTTTAAAACGTCGCCGGAGATACCCGGCGGATGTGATTTCTTTGACGCTTTACCTGATGATCTCGTTCTCTGTATTCTCCGCAAACTCAGCTTCACCGCATCCTCCCCTGCTGATTTCATCAGTGTTCTCATAACGTACGATTTTTTTTATGCCTTTTTCGTTTTTATATATATGTATATATTTTACTGAATCAAAATTAAAAAAAAAAAAAAATGCTCTTTACTATAGATAATTAGGATAGATATTTCATATATTCGGTTTCATTTTTTTATATAAAGATGTTTGTTTTGAATCTGTTTTGTTTAATTAATGCAAAGATAGCAGTTTTAATTTGATTTATGGAGATCGAGATTGTATATCTGAATCTGATGTTTGGTGTTTGATGAACAGATGTAAAAGGCTAAACGGATTAGGAGTGAATTCATTAGTATTATCGAGAGCCTCTCAGAAAATGTTGGCAGTCAAAGCAAAAAATTGGTCAGAGTGTGCTCATCGATTCCTTAAACTCTGCGCCGATTCCGGAAATGTCGAAGCCTGTTACACCCTAGGCATGGTTAGTCTTTTTTCTTTTCTTTTTTTCTGCTAAATTAGATTCGATGCATGTTTAAAAATCTGGTCTTTCATGCAATTTTAATTACACAAATTCAGAGTTTTTCATCGCCCAAACTTATTCTTATTCTTATTATTATTGTTTTATTTACTGGACACAGATTCGATTCTACTGTTTGCAAAATCGAGGAAGCGGCGCATCCTTAATGGCCAAGGCCGCGATTAGCTCACACGCGTCAGCCCTCTACTCACTCGCCGTCATTCAGTTCAACGGCAGCGGCGGCTCCAAGAACGACAAGGACCTCCGTGCCGGAGTTGCTCTCTGCGCACGCGCCGCCTTTCTCGGCCACGTCGACGCGCTTCGGGAGCTCGGCCACTGCCTTCAGGACGGCTACGGCGTCAAGCAAAACATCGCCGAGGGGCGCCGATTCCTAGTCCAAGCCAACGCGCGTGAGTTAGCCATTGTTCTAGCCGCGAATCCTTCTGCTGTTGTGCCCAGGTCGTGGCTCACGTGCAACCCGCACCGCCAGCCAGGTGGCACCGGCTGCCCGCTGTTGAGCGATTTCGGCTGTAATGTGCCGGCGCCGGAGGCTCACCCAGCGAACCGATTTTTATCTGATTGGTTTTCGGGTCGGACCGAGGGTGTCACGGGCACGGATCTAAGGTTATGTTCTCATTCGGGTTGCGGGCGGCCGGAGACAAGGAGGCACGAGTTTCGTCGGTGCTCTGTGTGCGGAGCAGTGAATTATTGCTCGCGTGCTTGTCAGGCGCTGGACTGGAAGCTCCGGCACAAGGCGGAGTGCGCTCCGGTGGAGAGGTGGGCGGATGAGGATGTTGAAAATGAGGGCAACAACGGTGATGACATGCAGCATGACGGCGATGAAGATGTCAACGGCGACGAAATCATGGAGGAAAGTTAACGGCGAGATTGTGGACTGTGAATGTGACGGTAACGGCACGGGAGTCGATAAAGAAAGTGTTGGGGTGAAAATGAAGAAAAGTGGAAGATTTGAGGCCAAATTTTGTTGGGGGAAAAAATTGAGTTAAATCTTTTTTAGTTATGGTCAGTTTTTGTATAGGGAAACAACACAACACAACACAACACAACATGCGCCATTTAATTTTTAAGTTTTAGTAACTTTTTTATTTCTTTGTGTCTTTGATGTATCAGCAGTATCGTCTTCGGCTATAAGTTCATCAAGAATATGATAATTATATTATTACAAGAAAATATTTACCACCAAGATCAATTCCCATAATAATAATACTGTATTATATTAATTTAGTGTACTAAAAAGAAGAAAAAAATATAGAAGGTGTATGTATATATGTAGATGATGATGGGAAATAATGAGGTGAAGCTGGGGACCTAATGATAAGGGAATGTTGATGTTGCTGGGCTTTATTCACACTTCTACTTAATTGCATATTCACATGTTATGTGGGTCATTCCATATTCTTGTTTTTCTTCTAATTTAAACAAACTCTTTCTAACAAGTGTTTCTGTTTTCTCATAATTCTACAAAATATTGTTTAATTATTAGGTGAAATTAATGCTGAATAAAACATTAATTAAGATGCATGCTTGATTAATTCTGCCTTAACTTTAGGGGTAAGACTGACTGACTGACTGACTGAATATATGGGGAGCACTTGAATCTCTACAATATGAAAGTAAGTAGATGAATATGATTTTTCATTCAATAAGTGTGAAATTCAAAATTTTAATTAAGTTGTAATAAAAGTGATGATTATATATATAAATAGAGAGAGATTGTGGTGGTGGTGGTGAGAGAAGGGGATCCTAGGTAGCAAGTAAATCCAATGACAAACAAGGCAAGTTACTGTTCCTTTTTCAGATGTACACTTTCATGTTTGGTCAAAAATTGTCAGGTAGTAAGAGATTGACCCAAGCACACAAAGCAAAAAGGAAAATAATACTAATAATAATTTTATTTTATTTTCAAAAAGAAAAAAGAATGAATAATATTAGAGAAAGAGGGTAAAGGTAAAGCTAAGTGTGATAGAGGGGAGGGGGAAACAAGTGGAGAATGTGCTACTCACTCAACTTTATTATTATGCCACCCATCTACAATATAGTTAAAATCTCACATTTTATTATTTATTCAAATTTGTATTATTAATATATGCTACCAAAATTCCTACCTTAAAATATATATATATATATCTTTTAATTGAGGTGTTTTTACTTTTTACTAATAATAATAACAACACAATAAGTTATTGAATAATAAGAGTCAGCACATGGTGTTGAATGGAATATATATAGGAAAAAGTGTGTATGCATCTCAAATCTCAATTCTCAATTCTGATGGTGGTGCACTTATATTAAAGTGTATATTCATTTTGTTGTCACAATTAATTATTAGCACTACATACTCCCTCCGTCCCAATTTAAGTGACGTTTTGGGTTGTTTCACACATATTAAGAAAATCAATAAATGTGTATAGATTATAGTAAAAAACATAGGAAAATACTAATATATCCTTGACATTAATTGTTTTACAACTAACTAATTAGGAGTGATAAAGGGTAAAATTGAAAATAGTGCAATTAATAATGCATTGAAAATCTAAAATGACAAATAATTTGGGACAAAAAAAACTCTCTAAAAAGACATATAATATGGGACAGAGGGAGTACTATCTAAACCCAAAATCCCATAAATTCAAACATACTGTATCAAGAAAAACAACAGCTGTGGTCCAAATCTTACAACCCCAATTAACCATTTCAACCCATCTTCTTCTTCTTCTTCTTCTTTTTGTTGGTTGGAGGTGCAACTAATTGTTGGTTGAGAATGTCAAGGACAAGCACTATATATATGTAATTTAAATTTTTTTTTTTAAATTCAGCATTTGGGGTAATATAATTATTGATTTTCAATGAATTAATTACTATATATCTCTAGGATTGGTACTGTCCCCCACCTCTCAAGCACAATTGAAACAGAAATAAATTAAATCACTCCTAAAATTATTTATGCTCTTTTTTTTTTACTGGTAATTTGCCAACCTGTTACAGTTCATTATAATTTAATGAGCATTAATATTTATTTGCCATTTTCAAATGTTTTTATTGTGTAGTTCGTTAGGATTAAGACATTGGTATTTTGGCTATTTCAGAAGGAAACTTAATAATCATATAACACTAACTCAACAAGTTTTGAGGCCATTTGACATATTGGATTTATTGCTTTACAACTGTAACTGTGACAACTTTTAACAAGATTTAATTTTTTTTTTAAATTTATTATTAATATTGTTCGATATGTAATGCATTAGAAATCAGCTCTTCTTATTTTAGTAAATAATTTGGTGGAAAAAAAAAGGCTGTCATAATTATTTCGTTCCCTGAATAAGAGCAGCAAAAATTGTCCCAATTTTGTTTGCATAGAATGGTTGAAATATTAAATGTAAATTGACGTCTCACCAACAAGAATTAGGTGCTTAATTATTATTTCTATTACGGTACAATTATGTACCCTAAACATGGACTCATTTTATCATGCTTAATTTCAAGAAAGTGTAAAAATAAAACAATGATCACAAAAAACTTCAATAAAAATATAGTACTGATAAAAACAATATGTTAGTCAATGTTATAGTTTCTGTAGTGACAAATGGAGGCCTTTAAAACCTTATATATATTTTTTTGACAAAGCATCAATTTTTTGTTTGTTAAACTCGTGACAGTACTACTATTACGAAACTGCGAGATCCATCCAAGTTGCCTCAAGAAGAGGGCAAACAAATCTTCAACCATTATATTGTTTTTACTTCGTTAAAGTTCGTTTGAAACTTACCGGTTTTTCGATTTCATTAGTTGACAATTGTGCTCATAGAAAAAGATATATGGATTAGTTTGAATTAAGTCTAGTTGTTGCCATGAAGGCAGTAGATGCCCTTGGAAATTAGGTTAAGAATAGGACTATTACATTAAATTGTCATTAATTAATTTACTTTAATTTTTTTTGTCCTCATATTTTAGGCATGATTCACTTCATCTTGTTGTAAAGAGAGTTTGGTGTGTGCAAGATCTAGCTACTTCATTTTAAATTCTTTTACCAAGCAAATAATAATAATAATATTAACTCAGACTATAATATATGATATATGATGGTAGTTATTAATATATTATTATTTTTTAGAGACAAAAGCGGTTTACTAAGTTCTTTCCAGAACTTATAATTGATTAGTTTATAACTAATAATGTTGTCATTGAATTATGTTACTTTGTCAATAATGCAATTCCATGTGATTATGTTTGCGGATTATTACATTGTACGAGAGTTTAACTTTACCCAATCCATACACATATGAGCGCGAGTTCCTTTATATAAAAATAATTATTACTTTTTTGACAAGAGTGTGAAATGGCTGCATATTCGTCTGTGAAAAAATTAACAGTATTAATATTGTGTTAATTTAGTGTGCAATAAAGCTATTAAAAAGTCCATTAACATGTATTAATTCACGATCCCATCATCAACAAGCTAAGATTGATTGTCATCAACCTCTTGCTTAGTTGATTTGGCAACTTGTATTAATTTTTTTATAATCTACATACATATATTATATTTATGTATGTTCATCAAAAAGTCAAGACCAAATCTCTTGTCATTAACATGCATTATTCAGTTCTTATTTTATGATTTATTTATTTCGCTGAGGTTGAGTATTTCACTTAATTAACTTGTGTTTTATTTATTATTTTTAAATTATTTATTAATATCAATATTATTAATAATCTTGCATTTAACAAATACAGTGTCGTATATATGGCCATTTCAGACGGATTACTGTGGTAGAAAGAAATATGGAAAATGGTAGATTAACTGGACCCAAAATCAACTAGTTTGTCAATAATCAATATGTATCTAATATAAGTCAAGTATGTAAATCTTGTGGGCCCTATTCTGCTCCCCGCCTCAAAATAATTGATGTCAAAGTCTCTCAACAAGTTAATTTCTTTCAAATTGCCCATCACATTCCTTAGACCCCTATTTGCAATTTGTAACTGGTTTTGTAGATTCTACTCTCGATCAAATATAATGGATGATCTTTAATCTTTGATCTACACATAAGCACAAATATTCGTGTATATGTATGCTTAGTAAAAATAATTATTTATATAAATCTACGGTTCCAGATCACCCGATTCTAGTTTTTAATTCATTTGCATTAACAAATAGTTTTTACAAAATCAAATTTAAAATGTAATATTTAATTGCCACATTGGGCTGATAAAGAAGCCCATTGTGTAAATGCAACTTTATATAACATTTTGACTCATATTGGGCTTCTTAATAAATTGTACTCTTACCTCATATTGGGCTTATCTGGATCCCATTATTTGAGCATACTGAACTTGTTTCAGGCAATTGCACGAAATCTCTGCTTCTAGTTCAATCGCCGATCAGCTAAGGTAAATCACTCAACATTATTCCTCTAATTCATCTCTTTCCGATGATGATTTTTTCATGTTTGCGATTTATCCTAGCCTCAATTTCCCTTTACCCATCCGAATTTCTTATTCCGACGGTCTCAATTTTCAGAATCTAGGGTTTTTATTATGATTGAGCTCTTCTACAATCAAAGCCGGTTTTTTTCTTGTGTTTTTCGTTTTGATTTGACTATCGTTGGATCTCAAATTTCAGAACCTCGATGAAAGCTTTTGAATATGTTTATTTTTAAGGAATGATGAATTAAAATCAAAGTAATGGTCTTTTTTTTTTTTTTTAAATTTGCAGATTTGGAGATGGGGTTCATAATGGAGTTTGCAGAGAACTTGATACTGCGATTGATGGAGGATCCAAATGAGAGAGATAGGAAATCAAGGGAGCGAATTTACGATAAATATGATAAGGGCAAGAAGTTTTTGGCACTGTATAACTTGCCACTGCGTCCGTATGGTTTCTGGACATTTGAGCGCCACAATGCTCAGATTTATTGGGATGCTCAGATTAGCCAAGTTGCAGGGCGTCGCGATCCATATGATGACCTCTTGCAGGACTACCCTAGTGCTTCCTCCTCCAAGTAATTGGTTAGTTCTCACTTTCTCTTAAGCTAATACACGTTACTCTGCCCGCTCGGGTGTGTGTGTGTGTGTGTGTGTGCTGTCACATATTTAGGACTGAATAATTTACAGGTTTTTGAATTAATTAATTTCTTACGATGATATATATTGGTAGCACAATTTGAAGATTTATAATCAAAAGAACTAGCAATATCTTGATTTTCAATTTGTTAATCTAATTTGGTATTGTTGGCCTTTGCTGGAGATAATGACTAAAAAGTAAGTTGCCTTGATGACGCCGTATATTGTTATGTATAGAAGGAACTTCTGAACAGATGCTGATTTCAATTTCATTATTAGGGGAACGTTCTTTAGCTTAAATTAGTGTTGGAATCTGTATTTTCTTTCATATGATGAGTTCGTAACATCTCCTGGAATTGACCCTGTCTTGTCAAAAACCAGTCAAGTGAATGTATAAACTTCTTTGTTGTGCAGTTACATAATATTGCATGATATGCGGCTTATAGTTCTAGGTACATGTGTGTGTGTGTGTGTGTGTGTGTGTGTGTGTGTGTGTGTGTGTGTGTAATTGACCGTGACATAGTTTAGCAAGATCCAAGAACTAGTGAATTAGTATAAGACTGCCTGTATATTAATTACACAAGAATTCAGCAGAGTCGAAGGAATGGAATATTACTGTCCTAAACGTATTTGAAGAATCCAAGAAAGATATGGCAATGAGAAATTAAACAATGTCTTCTTCGTTAAGCATCTAATTTCAGGAACAACAAAATATGTTATCAAGGTGGTTTATCTATGTCGTGCTGTTGTTCTTCGTGCAGGGGCGTCAGGAGCATTTGACTAAACTGTGAGGACTCTTGAAAGCCATGCAAGCTTTGGTTATATTTGTCTATTTCTTTGGCTGTGTGCCACAAGACTTGGAAAATCTTTTCTTTTGTTGTAATAAATATAATGACCAAATTTTATTCAAGCCAGGTTGTGTTGCTACAGAGCTTTTCGGTTTGCATTTTCAGATTCTTAGTGTGTTTGCAAATACTATTTTTGCTTCCGTTTCTCTAAAAATAAGCTGTTGAAGCCGTACTATGAAAAGCGTGCTTTCCTTTTTAGCTTAATTTTGTATTAAACATTTGCATCGTCGTTATTTTTTTCCTTGAATCAAATTTATACAGACATTTTTATATTTAGCAAAAGTAAGTTGTAGGTTAGAGGTTGTTTGCAAACACATCAATTTGTAAATTAACAGCAAAAAAAAATGTTTTCTTATGACATTTGCAGACATGTTCTGACTCATACAATGGTAAGCAGATCACAGCTGAAAAAAATTAAAATGTGTTGCTTCCTCTCTCATAATTGGCTTGCCTTCATTTTCTCAATACAAAAATACTTAATAATCAAGGGAGTTTCATTATAACACGAAACTTAAAACCAAACAAATGGAAATATAAAATTTGAACTCATTACGTCAATCCACTACATTCCAACATGGTCAAAAATGCTAAATTGAACTTCAATTGTTAATCACGAACCACCACAGCATGTACATAAAGCACGGTAATTGCATACATCACATAAAACCAGTTTTCTAAATTCATTTACATAAAGCTTCAAACCCACACCAATTGAAAAGAGGCCTTGCTCGCCTCAGCACAACAAATATCCATGAAAAACCAAATGCTAGAAAACATAAAAACCTCTACCTAATCCTTGCCCGATTCACTCTCGCTCGAGCTGCCTGTATCTGTCTTCTTATGAGCAGCAGCCTCCACCTGCTTATACGCCTTGCTCATTTCTTCAACAGGAACTAATGGAACGTAGTTAAAGAAACTATAACCTTTTGTAGCATAATCCTTTACAATTTTATTGTATTTCTCCGACCAGTGTGTAGCGGTGGGAACAGCAATCTCGAAAACACCATGCAAAGTTGGGTACTGATTAGCTTTATACCACACAAAAACGATTTGACTCAGTGCAAACTCCTTTGAGATTGCACCTGCATGAGAAACGGCAGCGATGGGACCATCAACTTTAGCTTCTTCTGCTAAGTCATGAGCTACCTGTGTTGCTCTCTTGACAAAGGATTGGGCCTTAACCACAGCATTCTTGGCTGCTGGTGGTGCACATTCATCGAATTTGACGGTTGCCTCATCCACCTACAATAAGTAGTCAGTCAATTATCAAATAAAACATGATTTGTTAGCAACACTTGCAACATAAATTTATTATATGCAATGACGAGGTGGCATAAGAACAGGCTTCGTACATATTTTGGTATTTCTGTAATTGCTTATTCAAAAATTTCAAGCTTTCAATTTTGTAACACAAAATTATAAATAATGCGATTTTACCAAACATTCAACTGAGTAGTACGTGTTAAAAAGAGCACAACAGAACAAACAATAATCACCACGAAAGAATCTATTCAATCAAGACGAAACAATTCGTCAGAAACAAGATTCCGATCAAACAAGGTACACATAATTTCCACAACCTACTTAATTGATCAAAAATACATCAATCGAAATGACATATAATTATGAAGGTATCGAGTGAAAATACTGAGAAAAGGGGGAGAAGAAGAATGAATACCTTGGTGTCGAGAAAAATAAGGATCTCATTGGGAACGCCTTTGAATTTCTCGTAGACAGGGGCAACAACAGCAGTAACGGCGTTCTCAACTTTTCCGATGCTGGATTTGAGTGCACCGGAGTTTTGCTTGGCGTAGCCGTAGAGATCGGAAACCAAAACGACGGCGTTGATGGCCAGAATCCTCATAAATCCGAGGTGCTTCAATTTCTGATCACGCCCCTCAACCTCGACCTAATTAACACGAAACGGCAAATCAAAAAGATCAAACTCCCCAAGCAAAATAAAACCCGATCAAAAAAAACAATCGCAAATGAAATAACAGAAATTACCTCAGATGTAGCCATTTTTCTTGTTCTCGGGAGATTGTAGGAGAGATCTGGGTGTAAGAAAAAAAAAAAAAAAAGGTAGTTGAATTGTTCTTCAGAGAAAGGTCCGGTTTTATTGTGTCTGTTGGCGTTACAAGCGAAGAACAGGAGGAAGGGTTTTTAAGGGGAAAAGAAACGAGAGCAAATAACAAGAGGTGTTGAGAAGTGTGAGATCTAAGGGGTAGTTTCGAGAATTTAATTATAATGTACGGTGGATACAAAGTCACGTGGCGTACGTGTGGGCCTACTTACTTTTTATTCATTCGCGGAGATTGCTTGGGAGGCGGTACCAGAGCCAGAGGGGAGGACACTGGAGAGCTCCGGAAGGGTTGGGGTTGGGGGGACCCACATCCATAAAAAGTGTTGTCTCATTTCGAACTTTCTCGAACTTCAATTATTTACTACTATTTCTGTTATTTTATTCTAATTTAACATTTATGTAATTTCAAAATTACTAGTTTTGTAATTAACTTCAAGGGGCCATTTGATATACACCCCTAGAATGGAAAATATATAGGGATAAGTCCACCCCTAAAATTCTTTCTTTGAGATACACCCCTGGAGGGGCAAAAGTACTATTGTGCTCTTATTTGTAAATATTAACCAACTGCATTCAGCTTTTCCACCTGCATTCAGCATTATTGCTAACTGCACTCCTCATTTTTAGAACTGTATTCATCATTTTTTCAGATTTTTTAATAAAAAATTATAATTTTTTATTTTATTATTATTTTTTTTATACGTACCCTCTTTTTGTATTTATTTATTTATTTTTATTTTTTAATTATTTTTAATTTTTAATTTTTACTTTTTTTTTTATTTTTGTTTTTTTAATTTTTTTTTAATTTTTAATTTTTTTTAAATTTTTAATTTTTTTAAATTTTTTTTTAAATTTTTTAATTTACTGTACTGAAATTGACTACACATGACTATAGTATACCACAGTCATGTATAGTTATATATAGCCATGTACTGTTTTTTTACCCCAAAGTTATGGTCGATCGATTGTAAAAACCGTTGATTATATATATAAAAAATCGTCTATACCAATAAAAAAATTCAAAATTTGATTCTTGATATTATAAATAATTTAATGCCTAACAAAAAAGTGAAAAAAAAAACACAATCATCAAGATCACTATACATCAGAAAAACCACATAGCTTGTACATAAATATATATAACTAATTGAAACTATACATGACTACAGATATCTATACGACCAAATTTGACTCAAATCACACTTGTCAACACGAGAACCGCTTGTTTTGAACAACGAACACAATCCACTCCGCAAAAACTTACTACATAGTAGTTCAAACACCAAGACCTGTGAAAACGAAAAAGAGTTAAACAAACAACGAATTTTGCTTCAAATTTAAATGTGCACACACGCACTATCACCTACTGGTATACATAGATACTCCCCACATAACTCATACATGACTATATATGACTACATGACTACATAGTTTATATATAACTATATATTACTGCATGTGACAACACCATATATTACTGTATGTTACTACACGTGACTATATATTACTATATGTGACTACACCATATATTACTGTATGTTACTACACATGACTATATATGACTACATGTATATGACCACATGTGACTATATACATGTATGTGAATTTATTTGTCCCTTCAAGTACATGACTTTGTTCTCCATGCGATACGAGACAGCTTATATTATCAAAATCAAATTACAAACATAGTATGCTAGTCATTATTCTTCGTTTAACCAAAGGTCAAAGATCAAAGCAAGTTGAAGTGGAACACCATAGATAAAATAATAGTTGAAACACACGTAAAGTAGTCACCTATTTCATTCTCGATAAATAAAATATCAATATCATATTACCAACAAAATATTCTCATCACGAATCCACATATACTCCCAAGTATAAAAAAAAAAGTAAACAAATCATTTGAGGACCAATAAACAGTGATTCAATATATTAAGAAGCACATTAAAATTCATTACCTTTTCTATGCCTTCAATGGATGAACAGTCAGTTTTGTCGCACCACCACTAGGAACAAGTTTCGAGATTTTTTTATTATATTTCTTGCCACAACAATCGCGTTTTATGTACAAGTCGACTCCTAAAATTAAACTCACAGCCTCGCACGAAAAAAAAAAGAAAAAAAATTAAAACCAAAACTCAAAAAATAACTGCAAAATTCGATGATGGCTATACAAAAAATACTTTGGTGAACTCAAAAAATACCTGCAAAATTCGAATTACATTGCATGAAAAATACAAAAAACAATGAAAAACACTTTATTGATAAATTTACTTCGGTGAACTATAGTCATAAGTAGTTATGTGCATTATTGTTACTGCACATGACTAGATATGACTATATGTAGTCAACTATAGTCAGATGTAGTTATGTTCATTCTTGTTACTACATGTGACTATATATGACTACATATGACTACAGGTATACGATCACATGTGACTATATATGTATATGAATAAAATTCATCTACACCACTAAAAAAATTCCCAGCAGTTTAAGATAATGAATTATGCTTTGTTCTACTTTCCTTGATTGTCGTTGTCGAATGTTGTTGCAACATTCATTATACATTATTAAAAAAAACAGGAATACAACAGACAATTGTAAATAAATTAAGTTCAGTTTAAATATCTACGTTATAAATCAACTCATAACAACAAAATACAGATAGAGAATACACAATCACATGCATATATTACTATATGATACTATATATTCCATTTTGGAGGAATGGGGCAATTTGTTCCAAATACCCCATATTAGATGAACTCCTCCTCTGTTGTATTCCATACATAATTCACCTCAAAACCAAATCCAATATCTTTCTCACCATTTAAAAATAAAAATAAAAAATTGAAATATAATTAACAGAAAATGGTTAAAAAATTAATGTAAAATTGTTAAAAAAATTATCAAATGCTAGTCAACTTTGTTTACTAATCATATTTCCTACTCAGATCACCTCCCAAAGTCATTATTGCTAAAAAAATCAAAATTACCAATACAAACCAAATCGCCATTTCTAGACTAGAAAAAAACATAAAAAATTATCTCAGGAGCCTATAGGACGGAAAATCCATTATATAGAAGAAGAAGGAAAAAAAAAATGAAGAAGAGAAAAGCCAAACCTAGTAGAAGACGCCTCTCTTGGTCTTTGCTTCCCAGATTTGGAGCAAGGAGAGAGCAATCCCGCTGGACATACCGGAGGCGACGAGGTCACTGACAACCGTGTAACGGACATTGATTTCAGTTCCCGACGAGTTTTCCTCCTCCTCGGCTTTGATTTAAGTGGCTGAAGAAACTTGGAGCAGTGCGTTCTTAACAAACGGGAGTAGAAATTGGAACTAGAATTCAAAGAAATGGAGAAGAAGACAATGGTGGAAGAAGAGAGAGAGAGAGAGGAGCCGCCGTTTCTAAGAAGCGAGAAGAGACGATGGTGGAAGAAGAGAGAGAGAGGAGCGGCCGTTTTTGAGAATAGAGAAGAGAGAGGGTTAATTTTCAGATTAGATCTAGGGTTTAATGGGTTCCACCCCTAAAAGGGCAAAACAGGTATTTTAAGTTATCCAGGGGGTCTCACAAATTATGTTCAGAACTTGGGTTTTTTACTATGACAGAAAAAAACATTTGGCCTCCTCATATATATTTTCAAAACTAGGGGGTTATCCCACATTTCCCCTAACTTCAAAGGTTAACATGATGTCGGCAGTCGAGATTGTGACTTTTAATTTGAATTTTTCGATAGTGTTTTATGTTGAGTTATTCTTCTTTTTTTCTTTTTTTAAATCAGTCATTTAATGGAGAGTATATCACCACAATTTGGATTCATTTGATTGGTGGAATTGATCTTGGACCTACTCTAAAATGGATTTAATCATATCCAAATTTAGCACCATCATCTTCAATTAAATACATATATAGTTGGATGTTGGTTTTCTATTTTTTTTTTATTTTTTTTTAATAATAATTCCATCACTTGAATTTAAGGATTTAATACTATAAAGTCGTATTAAACGTTATAAGTCATAACCAAGATGGAACCTACAAATTATATAGGCCACGATTGAATGAATGAATGAATCTGCTTATATTAAATAAATTTGAATTGGTACCAACTTTCTTCATTCTTTTTTGATTGGGCTTTATCAGTCAACCAGAGAAAGACCAAACAAAAAGTAACGATGGATCAGCCCAAAATTAAGAATCCTGTTAGTGAAACGAGGAGAAAATTACGATACTACCCCCAAAACTGAACTTGGAATTCTGTGTTTTTGCAGGTTTAGATATAGTCACGTTAAAAGAGTAAAAGAAGGCATATCCTCTATCCTCAGCACATCGTCCATTAGAAATTCTTTCTCCAGCTGGCACCGCGTTAGCTTTAAAATATCCTGATTCACATGAATCAACAACATCAACACTATAATGTTATTTTCCAAAAATTAAATAAATACGCCCAATGTTATTTTGAATTGCTAAAAAACTCCCCGCTATTTTTGTATATTAGCAAAAACACCCTACAGTTTTGCTTACATTGAACTCCATGTAAGATGCATTTCTGTCCAGCCACAGTTTGTCCATAATCATGAAGGCCACGCAGTAAAGAAGGTCAAAAGCCCATTCATTCTCTACATAAACAAACTCTTCGTTCTAAGTTCAGTTGTATAATGCAAACATGTAAGAGAGCTTCATTGGAATAGATTGATTCACCTGATAACATTTGCAGAAAAACCGCTCTAATAAACGTTCGGGGTTTTACTGCACATAGTTGAGCTCACATTAGCCAGTAGCCCAGAGAGTAGTAAAATAGATACATTGAACTGCAATCTCATTTCAGTATTGGTTCGAAAAAATGATGATTCCAAAGACAATAACAATATCAAAATTCCCCTTACTGGCATCTAGATCAAGCATTTGCACGATCATAAATGTGACATTCACACCAGCTACAGCAAACGGATATTCCCAAACTGCCCTTTTGCCTGCTTGCTTCCTCAGTAGACTCTGGAAAGATATCTGGTGCATTAAAATATGAAAATTTCTTATTAAATTTTCTTCGAGGCCACAAAAATATTAAGCAAGAATAATTCGGGTGCAATCTCTACGAAATTACCGAAAATGTCTTGGCAAAAAATAGTAGGTTCTCCAAAGAAATGAAACCTGCTCCTCTGGTTATCACAGAACCAGAACATCATCATCATCAACACAATTGATGAAGGAATATAAGAGGTGTTAAATGAGCCATAAATAGCATAAACGAGGAAGAAATTGAAACCTGAAATCTGTGGATGGGTCTTTCCCTTGCCATCCCATTTCTTTCCATTGATCAGATACCAGACTTTGTAGCTCTTGGCCGGGATATGTAGCAGACCATAAGGCCCTCAAAGCTTCCTTTATTGGACAAGTTCAAATAGAATCGATGAACTAATCCTTACATAATAAGAAAGCTTAGGTTAAAAAAGGACAACATGATGGAAGAGCAAAAATGTTATAAACCTGATGATCTTGTCTTGATGCATCAAACTGAATTTTAGTCCGGTGTTTTAACCTATTTAGCCTCTGCTCCTGTACATTTGAAGAAAATGAAAATACATAACGATCTTAATATAACCAATCCATCAAATAAATGAATGGGACAAAATAAAGAAGAGGAAACCATAAGTTGTTAGTAGCTTCATAGTTTGCTTAATAATTTTCGGCATTGAACTATCATAATTATGGGGTGCATAAGTTCATCATGCACATATTTTAATCTTATGTGGGAAAAATCGGAACAAGTATAATAATAAATGCTACATTCACACAACTCCAACGTACTATTTTCGCACGTGCCAAATAGTAGGAAAAGGAAACATCAATAAACAACCAACATTCAATAATCAATTCACTATAAATAGAACAACAATTG
This sequence comes from Erythranthe guttata, assembly GCF_000504015.1. Next base: position 122,949 of record NW_012192971.1, read on the forward strand.
ATAGTAATGGACTTGCCTGTTGGGATGTCAAGTTGATGCAAATACGTGCATGGCTGCCCTTTGGCTTAAAGCAAACACAAGTAAGGCCTTTCGCTCTCCACACTGGTGTACCGCAATGTGCATGATCACCTGCAGCCAAATTATTAGGCTTCCCCCATTAATCAAGAATGACAGGAATAGCCACCACATATGACACACAGCTAGATAAAACCGATAAATTTTGCTTGTTAATAAGGGTTTAGCTGTTTTATTAGTATTACCAACATGGATATTTACATATAATAAGGTCATAAGTTGATACAAGTTAGTAGTTACTAATGGTTAAATCAAATGTCTAATCTCAGTATTCCTAACAGGGGAAGAACTAACAATGTGCCTTCTTACTCTTAAGAAAGGTAAACAAATTGTCCGTTATTTATCAATAAGTGATTCGAGCAAAACATAATAGAATCACAAAACTTCAATGTATCACTAAGTGTTGCAAAATTATCTACTTTACGAACGGATATCAAAAAGAGTAAAATGATATGAACCATTCTAAAGTTGTAAGATGTACTACAATATAGAACCAAACGAAGAACGGAAAAAAAGACACAGGCATTATAAGATGAACATATGATTGCTCAATCATTCATTAAAGGAAATGCTTTCCTTATCGGACAGAAAAACAAAGCCTCCAACAAGCATTACTATGCCTTTTTTAATTTGAAATTATTCTTCCTCTATTAAGTTTTATTGGAGCATTTTTTTTTTAAATGAGTGACAATTTATGAATTATGATTGCAAAGATATAAATCCATATAATTAATTAGAAGAAGTGTAACTCTTAGATTACCTACCTTATCCCATTCATTGTACATTGATTTGTTTCCATATTATTTATATGCATTAGGAAAACTATTAAGAGGAAGGATAAAAGTGAGATATTAGAAAAAGACAAGGATAGGGGCGGAAATCAATGGAAGATGGCAGGCCTTTTGTAGTGTTGTGTTGGACACAAATAAATAAGTGAATAGAGACAAACAGTCCACTACGACTCGTCAGTATTGCCACATGGCCCATGGGCCGACGCCTTACTAAATCATACTATTAACTAACTTATAAGTAAATAAAGCCCCATCAAATAATAATATAGTTAATTGTCTTAATTAAACTAGTATGTTTTAGTTGCAAGTTTCAATGTATTGGGCTCTGAAGCATAAATAATGTATATGTAATATTTGCCAATCTTAACATAATTTGTTGTCACTTTCTCACAGGGACATGTTAGGATGTTTCAGTTCTTGCTCACATGTGGCGTTCTTGTAGTTGGTCGTTTGACTTTCTTTTCTTCTTTTTTTTCCTAATTTCTTAAATGTATATTGAATTCGTTTTTATTAGTTCCACGGTGAAAAAAGAATACTTCGCCCTTTTATTTTTAATGATGATAAAACAGATTTAAAACTCTTAAAAATCCAGTCTTCTACAAATTTTATCAGCTCACCGAAAAAAATAGTTTATTTGACTTGTTCGAAAATCAACCGAGTAAAACCAGTTGAATAACTCAATTGATTACATCAATTGTTTTATATCTGCAACAAAAAATCACAAATTTAAATGGTTAACGTGTTCGTGTTGCACACCGTTAGCTGATTATTCAATTCCCAACAACTTTTAAGATTTTAAGTGCTATTATAATAAATACCTGTTGCAGTATGTATGGTTTATATGTTTCAATCGATGGAGATATTTGAGAGAGACACTCTACTTACTAATAAATATAGTTACACAAGAAAGAGCTAGTAGCCCAGAAACAGGACAAAAATTAATAAACATCAACAATTAATTTTTATTTCAACAAAGTTGTACACTTGAAACTCCAAATCAAATGAGCTTGATCAATATATGATAGGGAAGAAATAATAATAATAATAACAACCATACAAAAGAAGAAGAAAAAAACACAAACAAGAAAGGATACATTATAATATATATGTTATAAAAATAGAATGTGTCTATTTGACACGTCGGCAAAGAGTGAGGCCGTCTCCGATGGAAAGTTGAGCCAACTCAATACGTTGATCAGCTGCTAAGAAAGTGTTCAGTTGCATGATGTCAACTCTAACCCTCCTTAGATATTCCTCCATCTCATCGTCATCGGACGCTGCTACAGTTCCCGACCACAATGTGTTGTCGTACGCTATTATTCCCCCTACCTTTATCAGTTTCAATAGTTGTTCGTGGTAGTGGATGTAGTTCTGCTTGTCTGCATCCACGAATGCAAAATCAAATGTTCCTTCTTCACCCTGCATATTTTTTTTGGTAAACAAAATTAATTAGTACGGTGTGATTAATTCATTAATAATCATCTTTATAAATTAATTAAACAAAATATTAGGTAGATCGAAGAGGAGATCATATTTACGTACGTTGGCCTTGAGTTCTTCCATAACTTTGAAGGCATCAGATTGAATGAACTGAATTTTGTGGGCCATGTTCGCCTTCTGAATAAACGGCAATCCAGTCTCGTATGCTTCTCTGTCCGGGTCAATGGCGATGATCTACAAGGTTCAAACAAAGATAATTAATTAGTTACAATTTTTCATTTATTGTCTTTTTGTCAATTAATTGATTACGTTTATTTACTTACTTTGCCATCATCAGGGAGGGCAAGAGCAGTAGTGAGGAGAGAGTAGCCAGTGAAAACTCCAACTTCAATTGTTTTCTTTGCATTCATCGTTTTCAAGAACAATGAAATGAATTGTCCCTCATCAGCAGTTACATTCATCATACTCCTGTTCAAATTTAATATATAACAAAATCAACAATTTAATAATAAGAAAAAAAAAATATTATAGATAGTTGGAAAAATAGATGATCGTACCACCACTGATACTTGTCGACGGTAGCCATTCTTAGTTCTTTGAGTTGCTCATGCTCTCTCGGGTAAGCACTTGTTTCCAAAATATACTGCAAAAATTTCAAAAATATATTATAGAAAAAGATGAAAAATAAAAAATAAAAAAGAGTATATTTAATAATAAAGAAAATAAAAGCGGAGAAAGAAAGAAATTTAATTACCTGGGCAAGTGCATCACTCTGAAGAATAGTCCCTGTAAACTTGTCCTTCATTTTCGAATTATTGGAAAAGAAAATAAAAAAGATTTTTGAGGGGAAAAAACAAAAAAGCAAGAAACAAGACAAGTAGTTAGTTTGATGAACTAAGTGATGATGAAATGTTTTTTGCTTTGAAACTTTGGAAAGTGTAAGCTCTAATTTATAAGGCTTATTCCCTATTCCTAAAATCAACGCGGTGAAGCGCCTCAATTGACCCAATCAATGATTTGATTCCACTCCCACTCCCAAACAACCCCCCTTCCACTATTTTTTTTATTTATTTTCTCAACTATGGTATAATTCGTTGGTTAGTCGTGCAGGTTGTCCACCGATACCGCCGCGGTATTTGCAATTTGGAATTTATTTAATTCGAGTTGAAATGGTTACGTGCACTCTTTCAGCCTGCTATTGGTTCTACTTCTAAATCCCAATATAATTACAAGATCTTGAATATTATTTTATTATTACCATCAATAAGGAGAAACTAAAGAACGTGACTGTAATAACTTTATTTCTTATATTTTTTTCATTAAATTCAGTTACAACAGAAAACATGGTAGCTGAGACAGATAATCGAATCAATGATCTCACTAAGTGAAGTCATATACTCAATAATTGTTAGGATGTTAACACTATATGATTGTTAACCGTTAATCATACACACATCCATGTGTATGAGTGTTTAATGGGTAGTTATTTGATCTTATTTATGATTCCAGTGTAGCATATAGCTTCACTTACTCTTTTATTTATAAGTAATTAGATATAATTTATATCACACTACTAACTGTTAGTTTGAGATGTAATCCTAATTTCTTAAAATGTCTGGTAACTTTTTCTTTACTAGTTGATTTTTTCTTTTTCTTTTTCTTTTTAATTATTGGGTAAATTACAAACACCCCCCTGAGGTATGACCAAATTACAAAAACACCCCTCTTGTTTGGATAATTACAACCATCCCCTCAACTCATCAAATTTAGTGGAATCTTCGAGATTATATGGAATATTATCACTTTTGTACCCGTTTTATCCCATTCAAACTCTACATTATGAAGCAAGATGACCATAATATGTGATTTTTAGCTTGTATATATCAGTTTGTGGTGCATCGAAAACTGTATTTTTTACACAAAGAGTACAAACTAGAGCACATTTCACGGAATCTAGATGACTATGTTGAATTTGGCACCATAAAGGTAAGAAAAAATCATAGTTGAGGGGGTAGATGTAATTATCCAAACAAGAGGGGGGTTTTTGTAATTTAACCATACCTCAGGGGGTGTTTGTAATTTACCCATAATTATTTAATCTGGCAAACTTTATAAACCTAGCTCACCATTCAATAAAATATTGAGTAATAATGATAATCCACGCTAATTACATTGAAATTACTCACACTTCACAATTGCTAACTATACAAATGACAGCTATATACAGAAGATTTGGAGATATACCAAACTAATTAGTGAGATATTATCAAATGATGTGTGAAAACAAAAAAGACAAATAAAAAGGAAAAAAATGGGGAATTATTCAGAAAAAAAAAAAAAAAAAAAAGAATGTTCAAAGTTTGGGGCTTTAAAAGTGGGGGAAAAGGTCAACATGTTTTTATTGGGGGAAGAAGTCAATGTCTGTCTTCTCCCCACTCTCATTTTTATGTTGACAAGTTCAAACTTTTATTTCAAATTAATCAAATTAAATTATTATAATATATATATATATATATATATATATATATAGAGTTGGTCTACCAATAGTACTATGTCTATGTTTTATATGTAAATGTAGGTAATGATTCTTGAATCTTCATCATGCTGCATAGTTGAGTTATAAACTTATAATTATCACTGATTTTTTTTTTTAATGTTTTTCTTTTTAAAATTGTTTTCATAGTTAATAGCGACGTTTATAAAGTAATTAGTATAACTAAAGCAATAATTAGTGTTAGTCTATCCGACGAATATTTGACCCATAAAACTTAATTCAAGTAGTGAAATTTATATTTTTGGTTATGGATTAATTAAGCTAATAAGAGACTGATTTTTCAACTAATCAATAATTATAGTATTTTTTTCACCCGCTGCTAATTGGGAGTATTGTATTTTGTTTTTTCTCTTTGAAAGCTTCTACTTTATTGATAATATAATTAATTAATTACTGATTATTTTTTCTTTCATCTGACTTTTCATTTATTAAATAAACAATAAAAACATATTTTGTATTAAAAAATCGCATATTATCACAAATTATGAATAGGCAAGTTTGTTCAGATTTAGGATATGTTTGATACGATTAAGAGTTGTGTCTGAAATCCAAATACTTAACCCATTAAGGTCATTTGGTAATTCAGGTCATTTTTGAAACATTTAGATATTATTACCAAATGCCTCGAATTCTCCCAATGCTTTACGGACGAGCAAAGTAGTCATTAAGAGCAATCAAAAAAAAGCCTTAATGTTGTCTGCACTCAACCTAACAATGGCCAACTTCGTTCCCCACCCGAGTTTAATAATGGGTGATTTCTAAACGTATTTTGAATATAATTAATAATTTTCAATCCAAAAATATAATTTTTAAAATAAAGATTCTGAATTATAATCAATTTATTGGTTGAATAGCATTTTTTTAGTTCTCACATAGTTAACTATCATTGCACGATGAGAAAGTAAGTGATTGTTTGACGTTGACTTATGATCCGTGGTTTAATTCACAATTTAGTTAGTTACTGAAGTAAAAGATTTCAACAAAGACCAAAGGGAAATTGAGTTGGAAATTTCGTGCTATGTGTATCTCTATTCAGCTTCCTAATATTTAATTTAAATTTATGAACCGTTGAATATGTGCGTAGTTGGTGAACTTTATTTTATAAGGCGAATATGTGATGGTTGTTGAACTTCAATTTTCTATGAGTTAATTAATAGACAACTATATATTAAATAACTGAAATGTTAAATGTCGTTTCAATTTTACTAATGTCGTTTTGATTTCGAACCTGATTTTGACATATTTTTATTTTGATTTTGGCAAAATTCGAAACACGAAAATTGTAGTCATTTGGGTTAGCTTTCTAATTCAACTTAAATCCGCTAGATTGGATGACGTGCGACAAAGTTATGCATGGATGAGCCACATTTTGAATTTTAGATACCTCAATACATCAAAGTTGTGAGCAGTATCCATTGATTCATGTATATATCTTTCTCATCCGACATCCAATTTTGGTGATTCAAGTTGGATTAGAAAACTAACTCAGAATACTACAAATTCTCTTTTTCGGGTTTTGCAAAATTTGAAATTCAAAATTATCAAAATCACGTTTGAAGTGGTAACGACATTATTAAAGCTCGAACGAAGCCAAATATTGTAAGTTAAATCATATTTTTAATAACATTAATAATCATATGTTACTATTGTCTTCACATGAGTTAGACACAAGCTTCAACCAATAAAATTAAAACTGGTGCGAATTATATGTAGTTAATAATAATATGACCTCATCAACATAATTAATACACGAAAAAGGATGACAATTTAATGCCTATCCATAAGCGTAGGTAGGTGTAGAAAAAGGTGATTAATTAGTCTTATAATCATGTATTAGTATATTTCCTAAATATAATGTAATACGTGTAAAACTATAGCTATCATGTTTAGAACGCAGGTCACATCGGAGTTTGGTTAACGCTTAAATAACTACCAAAAATATTTGGCCAACTTATTGACCTCTCTAATGGGTAATGTGGGTTTAAAGTCAAAATCCACCAACATTTATCCTATAAATAAACTGAATTAATATCCAACTGTCTTATTATTATTATTATTATTAGGAAATAAAAGGACAAAAAAGAAAAAAACAAGAGTTGCTGAAAGAAGGCGTAATTAGCATGAATGTTTTGTTTGCCTACTGATGGTTGAAAAGTTTACATATATGTTTCTGGTGAAATTTTTTTGCTGAACGTTCAAGTATGTCATTATGACGTCACTATATGCTGACAATTACAGAAACAGCGAATTTGGGCCGGATTAATTAATCAGACAAATAGCGAATTTGTTCATGGGTCCTTTGTCAATTGGGTATTACACGTTTGGGCCGGACTAATTATTCAGAGAAATAGCGAATTTGTTTATGGGTCCTTTGTTTATTGGGTATCACACTTTTGGGCCGAGAATATGTGTAGTTCAACCCACTTCTTTTGGGGGTGGGGGCGGATGATCGGGTACTTCTTGTTTAAGTTTTATTGGTATTGTTTCGATTCAAACATAATCACGAGTCACGACCCCTTTTCATTCTAAATTTGACAAACTTCAAAACACCAAATTTATAGTCGTTTAGGTTAACTTTGTAAACCAAGTTGAATCGACTATATTGGATATCAGATGAGAGAGAGATGCAGAAATGAATAATTATTGACTATAATTATGATACGAGTTTTTTGAAATTTAGGCTGCAATTCATTCATGCGTAATTTTGTTATCCAACTGCCAATTGATCTGATTCAAGTTGTAATAGAAAGACGATTCAAGTGACTGCATCTTTGATGTTTTGGACTTGTCTAAATTCGAACAAAAAAATGAGCAAAACCACATTCGAAATCAAAATGGTAGCAGATTAAAACCATATTGTGCTTTTCAGTTTATGACAATGTCTCAAATCATTGCACATTCGATGAACTTAATAGATGGTAGCATCTACAAAACCTTCAAAATCACATATCTTGGTGGTTCATAGCACTAAATCATCAATAACCACCACATAAATATATTAATATTGTTCAAAAGGGTTAATAGACACAAATGTTCACCCAAACCGATTAAAAACAATGCCGATGAAAATGTAATAACATATATAGAATCATATAGAGAGAAAAACAAAAAACCAAAAAAGAAAAAAAGGAAAAAAAATGTTTCACCTCATAAAAGAGAAGCAAATTATTTTGCGAATACGGTGTAAAATACACTTTGAGAATCTATATTCCTTTATTTTATGCGCCTGCAAAGCGAGAGTCCATCACCAATGGAAAGATGAGCCAACTCAATACGGGAATCAGATGCGAGAAAGGAGTTCAAATTCTTCAAATGTACCCGATTTACCCCTATTCGGTCAATCCATTCTTGACTTAAGTCTTCCTCGACCAATGCCACTGTGCCAGCCCACAGGGTGTTATCGTAGGCTATAATTCCTCCTAGTTTGACCAATTTCAACAGCAACTCATGGTACTTGATGTAGTTTTCTTTATCAGCATCCACGAATGCAAAATCAAATGTTCCTTCTTCTCCCTTTAATTTCATAAAATATACATTTTTTATTTTTAGTCAAGTTACTAATTTGTAATTAAAGGCTTCCAAAAAACAAACTCAAATGTACATTATATTACTTCATTGCTAAAATATAAAGACCTCGTTTTTCGGTTATCGTCTTGGATTTCTCAGCCATTGGAACGGTCTCTCCGAATTAAATTTAATACGATTTTGTCTATTGTTTTCCAACCATGCACCGAGTATATTAATACAAGATTGTCTTATTCTTTCGTATGCTTCTCTAAACCCAAGCAGTCAGTCAGTTTAAATTTATAAGTGCTTCATTGATCATAGGAATTGTCGTTCTCTTAGTAAAAATCGATTTTATTTATTTTAAAAACAAAATTTGGACTTACATTGTCAAGGAACTTGTGAATAGTTGTCATAGCATCTGAATCAATAAACTGGATTTTATGATCCACGCCCGCCTTCTTAATAAATGGCAATCCCGTCTCATACGCTTCTCTATCTGGGTCTATTGCAACGATCTAAGCAAAAAAATTAAATTACATAATAATTAATTATATTTTGAAAATTTAAAAAAAAAAAAAAAGAAAAAAAAAAGTACGAGAACTGACTTTGCCATCGTTAGGTAGAGAAAGGGCAGTGGCCAAAAGGGAGTAGCCAGTAAAAACCCCAACTTCAATTGTTTTCTTTGCATTCATTATTTTCAGCAGCATCGATATAAATTGTCCTTCATCAGCAGGGACATTCATCACGCTCCTGATATTATTATTCATTAATTCATTAATTATATAAACTATTTTTCAAGATTATAATTTACAAAAATATATATATAGAGAGAGAGGGTATTGATGATGAGATGCGTAATACATACATATGGTGGTATTTTTCAACAGTTGCGTTCCTGATTTCCTTGAGTTGTTCATGCTCTCTTGGGTACGCACTCGTTTCCAAAAGGTACTGCATTTTTAATTTATTATATAATAATTATTAGAATTAATCATATATACCAGATGACATAATATATAATTAAATAAATGAAAATTTTCAGCAGAAAAAACCTGAGTGAGGGCTTCACTCTGCAGAATCGTGCATGAGAACTTCTCTTTCATCTTTTTCGGTTGATAGTTGAAGCAGAACGAACGAACGAACGACGACTTAGAAACAAGAAAGTACTAGGTATATATGACCTTTAATGTTTTCCTTGGTCAGGTACTTGTGACTATTTATAGCCTAATTTTAAGCAATCAAAATAATTTATTAATGATTAATTTCTCTCATGCATAAGTTAGTACTAATTGTAATTAATATTGCTTGGTTAGGTAGGTAACAGTGAGATTATACCGGTGCCCTAGTAGACCACGTCCTGCTGCATACACTAGTCCATTTCTACCTTCATTTTATTTTTATTAATTTCTCACAAACAAAATATAATTAGTTAATTACAGTTAAGCTTGTATTAGTTAGCAAACAAATCTTCATCTTTTAATTTAATGATTAGGTTTGGAAAAGTTCTCAGTCGTCTATAATTAAGTAAGTAAGTTTGGTAAGGGGCCTTTATCAATTAACACTAGCTAGTTTTTCATTTATGCATATGGATCGGAGTATACAATTCTTATGTAATCTTCTCATACAATTAAATTAGATTTACAATCAAATTAATTGAGATTTTGCATTACTCCATATATATTATTAATTTACACAATTAATTAATTTATTATTGCGTCATGCATATGTTACTATTTGATTTAATTGTCATTAATTTCATTTGAACTCCTCAAATATGGGAACGAGTCTCCTCACTCTATTAATTAATTATGTCTTAAAATCTTCTGGTTCGGATTCTCCATTAAAATTTAAATGCATCTGTCTGTTTCACAAGTAGCAAAATTTTCTATATGCATGCGTATTATTAGGTATTACAATACTGGAGCACATATATTATATTTACATATAAATAATAATATATACATTAGTTAGGACTTATGTACAATCTGTTCCCTATAACGTGAAATAGATTCCACATTGAATTTCAATTTGCAAATTTATTATTAATACTGTGTTTTATAGTCGTTGCTTAATTTGATCAGCATAAATAGTCACTCAATTGTTCAAACTACAATTAAGCACGTACGAAACAAAGCAAACAAAAAACTCTAATTTTGCATGAACTCTAGTATGAGAACGAATTAATCTGGAAATCGAACGATTCAACTATAATTCAGGATCACTCTTCTCTTTATTCTAAAAGTAAATACAATACATTTCTCTATCTGCCAATTAATCCACGAGCTCCAGCTCAGCGAGACAGTTAGTTTGTTTCCACAAGTGCTTAGTTTAATGATCAAATAATGTCACTTGATTAATCAAAAGATTAACATCCGAGTCAATTATCAGAAAAATGTTGATTGCATGATGGATTTTTGAATAAATGGCACATGTATCCAACTTCTGAAGTGTCATATTTTTCCAACCACCAGCCAGAATAGTTATAAATGGATACTCTGTAGTGAAAAATGTAAAATGTAATATAAATGTTATTGTGTGTACGAACGTTGTAAGAATAAACCATTGATTACCTGTCTTCTAGTAACAATACAAACCGGCATTCTGGAAATGGACCACGTACTATATATTTTTCTCCAAATATGAGTATGCATATCTTCAAATTTTGATTATTCAACTCCCATTTATTTACAAAAACGCCTGCCTTGCCTCGTCATTAATATATATATATATATATATATATATATATATATATATATATATATATATATATATATATATATATATATATATGTTTGCTTCTGACAGAAATTTGAGGATGGGAAGAGATGGCAAAGGACGAGTATTCATTTCTGTCAGTAGGCCATAAAGAAATTGCATATGAATCTTCCACAACTTGGTCGCTTTAATTACCTAATCTTTCATTATTTATTTTTTATATTAATTATGTTGTTATTATACATGCATGTATTCTGATACATACACATGACAATTGACATATATATATTACTGATGCCTCAGCTGGACCAACTTTCTTTATTAACTTGCCTTTAAAAAATTGAGATGTGTACTTTTATTATGGAAATTATATTTAAAAAATATGAGCATTATTTTATATCTTTAGAAATAAATTCGTAAGGACATGTAATATACACTTAGGTAAGAAAAAAGAAACATAAATGAAATCAGCTTGATGTCATGTAATTTAATTTGAGTTTATAGGGTCAATTTGCTGATAACTTAATGTGCAGGCCCATATATAATAAACGGACCCAAATATAAATGGGCCTTCAAGCACAACATAAGTTATTTTGCCCCATTTTTTTTAATAAAATTTGAAAAAAATAAATTGGATCGGTTGGTCCAATTCTTAAGAATTAACTTTGTCAAGCACATCATACACAAATATTATTTCCATTTCCATTTTCTATATAATCTAAATTTGTCACGGAGGTAGCATATATTTGGTTAGGAGAGTGCTAAATCTAACGACTTCAGTTCGATTTTTCTTTTAATCGAGCTCGTCATACAAGTATCCAGCTTTTGGGATCACGAAAGTGAAGTTTACACATATATACATCCAAATTCCTTTTGGAGGATGTTAATTGAGAATGAAACATTCTTGCATTTTAGGTGTGGAAAATGAAAGGATGCATTTTATGATATATTTAATGCAAATATCATTCCTAAGCTACAAATCAATACATCTTTAACTATTTTTGATACATATACAAAAACGTATCCATTACCATTTATGATCGCATGGAAAAAAGAATATAATTTGTAATATTACTTCAACCATAAGGCAAGAATTTTCCCAAATTATACATGATGATAACTCCATGAAAATGATTTACGTACCCTGAATACCAAATACACACGTGTCATTTTTTACTTCCCTCTCTTTTCCCCACGAGTTATACAATTTTCTTTTTAGTTAATTATATTTAATTTCCCAAATATTGTGGAAAAGTAAAAGTGAACATAAAAAATAACAGAAAAATTAAATTTCAAAGTGACTTTATGGGCCATTGCCCATCAACTTCAAGCCCATAAAAGGGACGAATTTTAAAAAAGAAAAAAGAAAAATTATATAATAATAATTATTGCCACCCCGAGCCAAAATCGGGAGAGAAATCGGCCGTCCGCCCAGGTGACTCGCAGATTCTGAAATAATTTCTAGGAAGGAAACGATTGTGTTTCTTTCGCATTTCCTATTACTAATAGTAAAATCCATACCAAAAATCGCAGAAACAATGGCGCTTCTGAGGCTCAGCTCCGGCGACGTTACCGGATTCAAGGTTTTTTTCGCTCTCCTTATTCTGTACGGATTGATATCTTACGCCGCACACTCCGCTATTCACATGAAGTTCGTCAAGCCTCTCGGCGCCGACGCACCACCGGATCGCTTCTCGGAAACCAGAGCAATTCAGCACGTGCGCGTACTGGCGGAGGAAATAGGCGGTCGCCAGGTCAGCACTTAGCAACGACGTCGTCTCTGTTCCGTTCTGTGATTTTGTTGAGTTTCGAGTGCATGTAGCATTTGTTTTGCTTTTGATTCAATCTGTTCCGCTGTTTAGACGGTTGATTTGATTTTAAAATTGGACATTGGTTGTGAAGATAGAAACAGTGCCAGTTTAGTGAGTGAAGCAACTCGATGAATCTTAAGATATGTCCGTTGACTTTTTTTAGGGCAGTTCAATTGAAGAGTTAAAGAACACTAGCTAAATAATGTTTGGCGAGTGTAAATATAGTTCAGTTTTCGACTTTTCGTCCATGATTTCCTGTTTGATGGAATCCGATGCAGCTGCGGCTTTCAATTTTCATTGTCTCTTAGTTCAGTTCTTGCTAATTGTTCCAGTTTGATCTGCTAATAAAGAATCCATTAAACCGTCTGATTGTATTGTGGTATTATAGGAAGGGAGTCCAGGTTTGAAGCAGGCAGCGGCATACATCAAAACACAGTTAGAACTGATAAGAGAACGAGCTGGAACAAATATTAGGTTGTTATATTTTAGACATTCAAAATCTCTGTCTTGTGTAGAACTCGTTTTCAAGGGGTGTGAGTGTTATAAAATTAACTTTCAAACTCTGGGATTTCTTTGTTGCAGGATTGAGATAGAAGAAACAGTTGTTAACGGCTCATTCAATATGCTATTTCTAGGACAGAGCTTATCTCTAACTTATAGAAATCATACAAATATCCTTATGAGGTAATTTACATAAATTTCTTTCTATTTTCTTGGTCCAGAGTTTAATTGCAGACTCAGAAGTTTGTTAACAGGAGAATATTGAGTCAGTTCTCTCTAATTTTGAGCTCCGTATATTGCGTTTGGAGTATAGTTTTATCAGGTTCTCTTTTTTTTTTTTTTTTTTGACATGTCCATGTATCTCCTTTTAATTTCTTACCGATGAACTGTTATCTTCTCGCATGGAGAAGAACCTTGACAGTTTTTCTTGTTGCTGGATTGTTTTTCAGTTGGACTACTCTAGATATGCATGTTTGCATTTTAAATATTGTGATCCTTTGCTTTGAAGTTGGATCTTTTCAATAGCTACTCACTATAGAAGATCTTAGTGAATGATTAGTTAGTTGGATCAAACTGCAGGATTTCATCAGTTGATTCTCAAGACAGTGACCCCTCAGTTTTATTAAACGGTCATTTTGATACCCCACCAGGTTCTCCAGGAGCTGGTGATTGTGGCTCGTGTGTTGGTATGTTGTAAATTCAAATTTATAGTTTTCAGAATAATATGCTTAAGTGGGACTTAAATTATTTCATTCCTTCCTTTGCAGCATCATTGCTTGAATTAGCAAGGGTTACTGTGGATTCAGGCTGGATTCCTCCTCGGCCAATAATATTCTTATTTAACGGAGCTGAGGAATTATTTATGCTGGTAAGATCATAATTAATTATTTACGACTTGGAATTATAGTAATTTGCAGAATAGTCGAAAGTCATACTATTGTAATTGGTCTTGTTATTTTCTTTTGAGATAATGAATTTTTAAAATGTATTTGCAATTATCTAAAAGCGTGATTTGTCGTGGAATCACTATATTTTATTATCTTCAAAGAAGTTAATGAAGAAGTTTCATTGCACAGTTGAATAAATTGTCTATACATTCACAACTAGTTTTCTTATGGTATTTCAGGGTTCACATGGTTTTATGACAACACATAGATGGCGTAACACAGTCGGAGCTTTCATTGATATTGAGGCATCTGGGACAGGAGGCTTTGGTAAATTGCTCAAACTATCTATATATTCAAACTGAAACTATACTGAAGTATGTCAAATACAGCAATTTTTCAATGGAGCTAATCTCTTTGTTGATTTTTTCCTTATATTTCTGTATCAACAGATTTGGTGTGCCAATCTGGACCGGGATCTTGGCCTTCATCTGTTTATGCTCAGTCAGCTGTATATCCTATGGCAAATAGTGCTGCTCAGGTTTTATTTTCTGCTCAATTTATCACTATAAGTTAGAAGGCTCAGTTTGTAAAAAAAAGTTGGTCTACCTTATGTTATTCCCCAAAAAAAACTTTCAAAAATTGCTATGTTGAATTGTAAATTTTCAATGGGTGATATGATGTAGTGAAAGAAGATAAAAACGAGGTAGGAATGCTAAAGACTCATACATGTGGGTTTATTTTTGTTCTCAGTAGTTTCAATATATCATTTGGTAAATTTCCAACGTACACTTTCCAAGTGCTCTTAAAACACAGAAGTTAGGTTTATTAAACTGCCATGTAATATTCTCTACTCACTACTAGAACCGTAAACAATTTAAAATTTTATTACCATACTACAAATCAATTTTCCGGATCCACTTGCAGGACATTTTTGGTGCAATTCCCGGTGATACTGACTACAGAATGTTTGCAAAGGATTATGGCGACATTCCCGGCTTGGATATTATCTTTTTGCTTGGGGGTTATTTTTACCACACCTCGTCTGATACAGTGGATAGACTATTGTATGCATCAACTGGTATTTTGGTACAGTCCATTGGATTCGTATTCTTTAGATCACATTTACTTTTTGGTCTTTGTACTAAATTAAACATAAATTTCTGTCAATTAGACCTGGAAGCATGCAAGCACGTGGTGATAATTTGTTTAGTGTAATGAAAGCTTTTGCAAATTCTTCAAAGTTATTAACTGCCCAAGAACGAGAGTCCTTTAGAGCTGCAGGCGGTGGATCCAAAGGCGAAAGACCAGTTTTCTTTGATTACTTTGCGCAGTTCATGGTAGGCCCTAAACATGGTTTAAGCTTCAGTTGGCTAATAATTTTCACGAGCAAACTGAAGCTCTGTAACAAAAGGCAATACACTAATGCATGATGATTTACATGTATAAACTTATTCAGGTCTTTTACTCAAGAAAGCAAGCTCTGGTATTCCACAGTATTCCACTTGCTATCTTCCTCCTTATGCCAGTTTTGTTGCGCTTGCCAAACGGGAGTTTACTCCGTTCCTTCAGATCCTACTGCGACTTTTTTAAAGGTAATGATTAATTGATTATGTATTGAAATTTAAGATTATGTTGTTGGTTTTCTCTGTTACGGTTCTTTTAAATCTCGTAGTTTTACTTTTGCAATAAAGCAGTTACTTGTTCTGATGCAGGATTGTTGTTCCATGCCAGCGGGATTATACTCGCTATTCTTTTTCCAGTAACCTTTTCTATCTTGCGGTTGATATTTGCTAGACAATCGATGAATTGGTATGTGTTCAGCCTCCTGCTATTGCTTTTATCTTATTGATTCACTTTGATAATGGATTCATCCTTGCTCATTTTCAACATTTTATAAATTAAAAAAAAATCTCCATTATGTATTTCTGTTTCTCACAGTTACCCTCTATTCTTGTTAGAATAAGAGATTTTTAAATTTTTTTTAACCTTGTCACTTGTTTTTCTTTGTTCATGTAGGTTTGCTAATCCATATTTGGCTTTTCTACTGTTTGTACCATGCTCCTTAGTTGGTCTGTTGGTTCCAAGATTTTTTTGGAGACAATTTCCTCTCTCTCAGGATGTTAACACTCTTGCATTATCAAGAGAGGTGTGTGCTTATATGATTATAGCTCAGTCTTATTTGGTCTTGATATATAGGTCCCATACTCCATTACATCTGTTGATTCAAAATATTATTGGAAGATGCTTCTTTGTTATTTTCTGTTTTATGCAACTTATGGAAAGTGTGGGAATACTTTTATAATGTTTGCGATCATGTAATTTTCGGCAAATTCTTCCATTGAACTTGCAAAGTTATAATATGACATATTTTGCAGGAATTGGCTGATGAAGCAAGGTTTTGGGGAGCATTTGGGTTCTACTCCCTCTTGACTATGGTGTGTGAAATTACTTCTTATTTTACTTAATATGATATAAATTTCTATTTGTTTGTTTGAATACTAGTATATGCTTTTGTTTTGTCTCTTAATAACATTAGTTTCCGAATACATGAATTGCTGATAAAACTTCCTCACGTCAGGCGTACCTTGTGTCTGGATTGAGTGGAGGTTTCGTTACATTTCTTCTATCAGCTTTTATGCTTCCCGCGTGGATCTGCTTTTATCTATCAACTAAGTTCTTTGGTCACCAATCTCTCAGGTGCCATTTTAAATCATGTTCCGGAACTTTGTTTCTTTGCCTTAGCCCATAATGTAACAATAACCTAGTATTTGGTAACTGGTTATATGTGTACAATAACCTGACTCTGCTATAATCAAACCTCGCGATAAGATTTGTTGCTGTTTTTAGTACCCTCAAGATGTTTCTTTCAGGTCAACAGCATGTTATGTGATCCCTTTAGTACCTTGCCTAACGTACTCCGTATACTTTGGTGGATTTCTTGCTGTGTTCTTGATCGAGAAAATGGGCATGACAGGCTCTCATCCACCTCCATATGGTTAGTTATACAGCTTTTCTGCACCTCTACGACAAAAAATCTAGGGACTTGTAATATATTCTTTGTTAAACTGTTTGCAATAATATGACCGTGGTTGTATTTTCTGATCTCTTATGCATGTTTAAGACAATCAACTATAGGAATATTTTGAAATTATTTTCAGGGTATTTTGTTCCGGATGCAATAGTTGCAGCTGTTGTTGGATTAGTGACAGGCTGGTGTTTCGGTCCTCTTTTACCTGTTGTCGGGAAATGGTTGACAAAATCATCAATTGTGCTATTTTTGCTGCATGGAAGTGTTCTTGCTTTGGCTGTATCTTCACAATTATTTCCATACAGCAAAGATGCACCTAAAAGGATTGTTTTCCAGCATACAGTTCAGACTAGAGGTACTAACGGATCAGCCCATTTTTGTTTTAATTTCTTTTTTAAATACTGGAATAATTATTACCAATGATTTGATTTATCCATTTGACAGATTCAAATCAAATATTGGATGCTAGTTTTGATTTTGCTGTAGTTGACTCCAATTCCCTGATGTTTGTTTTCGAACATGCCCCTGAGGTGGCGAAGGAACTGCATGGCAATCGTGAGTTGAGTTTTGATACCGTTAAACAGTCAGATTTAGAGACATGGAAGGTACTTTCTTAAGATTTTCTGTCTATTTCGATCTCGATGAAATGTGGTCGTCTATTATGGATTTTATTCACGTGTAAAATCAAGAGCTATACCAGATATTCTCTGGCCGATGCTGACATGGGCTTCTAACGAAATTAAATCTAAAAGTCGTGATTTTAGTGGAAAGCGGGATACATGAGATCAAATTGCTGCACTTTTGCAGGGTATTTTTCCAATATCTGCTTTGTTCTCAAGAAGCTTGAAGTTTCCCGCAAAAACTGAGGAAATTTCGAAGCTGTACAGATATTTCCCGCATACAACTGCCAGATCCCCAGTAATAACTGATGGAGGATCTCGAAGAGTCAACCTGGAATTTTCAACGGGGTAAACTTTCTAAGTTCGTAAAAGATAATGAATATTTGCTAATGATGCACAATAAACTAGTTCCATTATAAAGAACTCTTGAGATTAAAATGCTCTTGAACACTGTATAATACGTATTTATGTCTGGCAGGTCTTTAAAGGAGGTGTGGGTTGCAGTCCTTAACATTACAGGTCCATTGTCAAATTGGTCATTTGCAAATAACACCATTCCAGGTAATTCGATGAGTTTCTTCGTCCCAGATCTCGTAAATCATTTGTCTCTATTTTTCAAAT
This sequence comes from Erythranthe guttata, assembly GCF_000504015.1. The sequence goes on from NW_012192971.1 coordinate 141,499, forward strand.
GCTAATTAATCTCTTGTAATCTTTGACAGCTCCGGTAAGAGTTGGTAACCGTCCACCGTCATACATATGTAGGCTGAGTGGTTCAAGCCATGACAACTGGACTTTCTGGTTAGAGGTAAACAAAGTGTCGAATTTCCACTCATTTAAATGTGAACTATTATTCTGGCCTCTGGGATATATTATCTTAAAGCATATGATTATATTATCATTAAACTTCACTGTAACCTCCTAGTGTTTTCATATGCAGGCCAGCAGTTCGGAACCATTGAGAGTCGATATTGCTGTAGTAGACTTATATTTAACAGAATCGACGAAGAAGTTGAAAGGCCTTTTTCCGAGTTGGATGGACGTCACTACCTTCACAAGTTTCATGTCTTCCTATGTCTTCTGATTTGCATTTGGCCTCTCTTTTTTTTTTTTTTTCATCTCAAGTGTGCTACGAACAATTTTGAGGATTATTTGTTAGCACGTTTAAGATTTATCTGGAAAACAAATTAATATATTATGACTGGAAAAAAAATGACATTATCTCTCAAATGCTATAGAATATAATATGATTATTATTATTATTAAATTATGGACATAATTGAAAATTTACGTTTAATATAAAATTTGGATGTATGATTTATATATAACGTACTTGGCAAAATTTACCTATGATTCTAAGGTGAAATTATTTCCTTCATCTCTACAAAAATAATCAATCCGGTGTTAATAATTTAATAAAATTTCAGCATTTGATTGCAGGTTTCAACTTTTATATCGAATTTGAGTAAGTACGAATCTTGTCAAACAAACATCATAGTAGTCCTTATTATTTAGTTAATAATATAACTTAGGCTGCGGCTATATGCAATACTCATTCCACTTGTGCAAGACCAAATTAAAGAAAGATTCCAAAAGATTTTATTTTATTAAGATGGAATGACAAGTATGCCCATAAATTAAATTGGCTTTTTTTTTTCTCATGTAAGACCAAAATACAAATAATGAGAAAAAAACAAAAATCGACACCAAGGTGTCGAAAAACTATGCTACAAATCGACACTTAAGCGTTGAATTTCATAGGTAAAAATCGACATTGACATGTCGAATTTATAGCACAAATTCAAATGTCGAATTTTATACGTCAAAATCGACATCTAAATGTCGAATTTTATACCTCAAAATCGACATCTAAATGTCGATTTTTACCTGTAAAATTCGACCTGTACATGTCGAATTCGTTTGCGCGGGATTTTTTTTGGAAAATCGATATTCTAGCTAAAAAACCCATAAATGCATACATTCTTGGGTTCTTCCATCGTAGAATCTTCTATTTTGATGTCTTCTGGCTCCATACTTGCCATCTTTGTAAGATTTGTTGAGCTTTGATAATTTTGAATTTCTAGGTTTTGTGGGTTAATGGAGGAGGAAGGAGAAAGGTCTTGTGGGTTTTGGAAGATGGAGAAGATGAGAGTTGGTCTTGTGGTTTTGTGGTCTTGTGATAGGGTTGTTTGTGTTTTTGAATATTTGGTCTTGCATATTTAGAATTTTTTATTTTTTTAATAAATAAGGGTATTATAGTATTTATACATTGAAAATTTTAATTTGATCTTGCACAAGTGGAATTAGTCTTGCATACAGTCGCAGCCTATAACTTAATAGTACTAATCGCATGAGATGTAAATCTAATACAATTAATCAAAAACTTAAACTAAATAAAAATATATGGAAGTATAAACATTGAAGTTTGCACCCTCAATTTCTATTTTCTCTGTTTACACAATTCATTACGGCCCAAATTTATAAACGATACTAATAGCCCAGAAAATGAGGCCCACAGCCCATTAGGGCTCACATAATATAAACCAATACTTGGCTTCTTCTTCTGAAGAAAAGAAACCCTAAGTTCAGTAGTCCCGCTCGCCGCAGAAGCAGCAAAAACAATGGTACATCACTCCATTCCTACACTAAATCTGACGTTGCTTCTGAAGAATATTGTTTTTCATTTATTGTTTTGTTTATAGATTTTAATATTTTCGTTTCTGTTGTAAATTTTCAGGTGAAGTATTCCAGAGAGCCCGACAATGCCACCAAATGTAATCTCTTAGCTTCTTCGCTGTTTTTCTTTTGTTCATCTTAATCGCTGGGGTTTTTATACGTTTTAAATGATTTTTATTTATTTATTTTGTTGGGGAAAGTGTATTTGCTGATTAGGTTTTGTTCATATTGTTTATCGCAGCTTGCAAGGCTAGGGGATCCGATCTCAGGGTTCATTTCAAGGTAATTTTTCCTACGGTTGTTTAGTCGTCCAGTAAAAAACTTCAAGTCTGATTCTGCTTGATATGTAGATACCAATTATTATGTTTCATTCGAGTCCATTACATGTATGGTATGCGAAATTGTGTTTCTGTTGATTGTTTGTGTAATTAACTGATAAATCTCTTGTGTTGTCATTTAATTATTCTTAAACCATTGTATTTAAATTTTGCAACTGGTCAAGTTTTTTGCTATGCTAAGTGTGATTTGGAGTGATATGAGTGTAATATGATGGAAAAAAACTAGGGTCATTTTCGACAATGTTATTGGGTGAAACCTCATGACTTGTTCTCATGATTGATGTTACAGTAAACAATTCTACGTTAGTGATGCTTGCATTTGCCAATGGTTTACCCAATTTAAGAATGGTTAGATATTTTCTGGCTGCATCTTGTTTTATACTCTAGGTAAGTTGTATATTTTGATAGGCAAATGAGTGATGAAAAACCTTTGTAGACTTTATTTTTTAGAAGCTATGTAAAACTGCAGAGTCCCATCTCTGTTGCTGAGTTTAGGTTTCTTGTGATCATCCATAGATCTTTAACTACACATTGGTGCTTTTGTGTAAATTTCTGCACTATATTTCAGCTATGTTAAACTGCAATGAATTACACACTTGATAATATGAAGGTTTCATCAACTGCCAATGTATGGTAATATCGAATGGTCGGAACTAATTTACCACTTTGCAACATACTTATTTTGTATGCAGAACACAAGGGAAACAGCGCACGCCATCAGGAAGTTGCCCCTAGTGAAAGCCAAGAGATACTTGGAAGATGTGCTTGTCCACAAGCAGGCTATTCCTTTCACTCGTTTCTGTCGTGGTGTTGGCCGTACTGCTCAGGCCAAGAACAGACATTCTAATGGTCAGGGTCGCTGGCCCGTGAAATCCGCCAAGTTTATCTTGGACTTGCTCAAGAATGCTGAGAGCAATGCCGAGGTACCTTCATTTCTATTTCCTTGATATCTTTTTCTTTGCATTCTCTTCTTTGTTTCAGATCTAATACTGATTATTATTATTATTAATAATCGTCAGGTGAAAGGTTTGGATGTGGATGCACTTTTCATTTCTCACATTCAGGTTAACCAGGCTCAGAAGCAAAGGCGCCGCACATACCGTGCCCATGGAAGAATTAATCGTAAGCGACTTTAGTGTTTATTTTTTTTTTTTTCGGATTATAATGAGATTAATTTTGAACTAAACATGAATATATTTTCTTGTCAGCGTACATGTCATCACCATGCCACATTGAGTTGACTCTGTCCGAAAAGGAAGAGTCTGTGAAAAAGGAGCCTGAGACTGAACAGAAGATTTCTAAAGTATCCAAAACTAGGTCTTGAGAATCCTTGTTGATTTTTGCTGGATTATATTAGTTCAAGTTTTGAATTTGTCTTTCATCTGTGGTGTTTTTTTTCAAATTTGAATTCTGTTGTTGAGATAATTATTTTTGTTACCTTTAGAGGATATTTTGGATTTATCATATGCCTTTTGTTGAATGCTGATTGGTAAAATGCTTTATTGGTTTTCAAAATCATCAGTGGTGGTGTATTTTGCGGTATCTATGCTGTTGTTATCTATTTGCCCGACCACTATATTATTATCACAGGATATTATGACCATTTTTATTAAGATCTTGCCCTCTTTTTCTCTCTGGTTTGAAATTGCAACAGAATAACATGTGAATGATACAATTTTGATCTGAGAAATGCTTTCAAATGATATTTTCGGGCTCAGTATCTCTGATAATTTGAAGGTTTATTTATTCGTAATTATTTTTGGGCTCAATATCTTTAGATTTATTCGTAATTGCGTTGTTACATCACTATCGATTAGAGATGCATAACGAACAAATAATTTAATAGGTTCCCCAAATTGGGATTAAAAGAAATTATTATTCAAGCGATTTTATTAATCTTAAAATTACAATGGACAAACACGAAATTGGTTATTATTCGGTTGGATTACATGAACATCAGCCCAATTAATCGACAAGTGGTTCAGCCCAATTTAGGCCCAATAAGATCACCGTATTTCATCGACGGTTGACGTATTATTCAATTAATTTACTCACTGTATATTTATTTCACAATCCAGCGGTCAGAAAAACACGTCACTATTTCTGTTCTGAAAAAGAAACCCAGTGGTTGTCTACGGCAAATTTCATTACTTTGGGGGTTAATTCCGTCGTCATTTCTCCGGTGAGCACACCTTCTTTCTCTCTCTGGATATATATGCGCATTATATGTTTACGTATTCATAATTCAATTGTGTCTGTTTTCTAGTTTAATTGTGTACTCGTCTCTACAATCGAGTGTATATGGATTAATTATAACTAGACTACTTCGATGCTTTTCTACGATCAACGGGAGTTTTAGGTTATTGGGAGTGATTTGGTTTTTATTTTGTTAATATTTGATGTTCGATTCATGAATTTCAGTTACCTGGTAATTGATTTGGTCGCTGATTTTTAAGGATTCGAGCTGTTTAACTTCAATTTGTTTAGGGCACGAAGAATCTAATCGAAAGGCCTCTTGAATTTATACACAAATGTGAAAATTACAGTTTTTGCAAAATGATCTTTCTTTCATTTGGGAATTTATAAATGTACAGATTGTCCATAATTAAGTTCCCTAATTCATTTATCTTTAGATTTTACTGTAATTGGGAGGAAATTTGTGCGGCTAAATTTAGGCAGACAATAGTCTTGAAATCCATGAATTCTCGATACTTCAATTGAAATATAACATAAATAGTCTAAAATGTGTATTTTGATGTGTAAAATTGTTGGTATTGAGCTCATTTGTTATGATTGGCTCGTAGATGGATTGGCAAGGGCAGAAAGTAGCGGAGCAGTTGATGCAGCTGATGTTGGTAATTTTTGCAGTAGTGGCATTCATCGCAGGCTATGTATTGGGCTCGTTTCAGACGATGATGCTTGTTTACACTGCCGGTGTGGTTTTAACTTCTCTGATTACAGTTCCCAACTGGCCGTTCTTCAACCGCAACCCTATGAAGTGGTTGGACCCAAACGAGGCCGAAAAGCACCCCAAGCCGCAACCTGCTAATTCTGGCCCAAAGAAGAAGACATCTTCTAAGAATTAGGTTTTCTAAATTAGTTTCTCAATATTTTAAATATGTTTTCTATTGGCTCAGTGTGCATGCATACATTGCTGTTGAAGATGCCTTTTAAGATATTGCATAGTGTTGAACTAAATTGGCCTTATGTTGATATGATGATGGCTCATTGATTTCTTATTTGAACATTTCAGCATTTTTTTGTGATTTTGGTGGATTGTTCAAAAATTACTGAAACAAATTTCTAGATAAATAATTTCTTGACTAATTATGGATTAACATCTTTTTTAGTATATATTTGAGTGATAAAACATATTAAAAAAAATATTTTAAAATTTCAGCGATTTTGAGCAAAACGCGTGTGCTATAGTATAGGATTTTCATGATTTTGCATCACTATTCGAAAATTAGTGTTTGTTTTGTGGATGAGCTATTTTTTGACTATTTATACATTAACATCTTCCAAACAAATTAAACACACTAACCACACACTGAAAAGTGAAGAAAAACACATTAAGATTAAGAGGCTGGAACTCAGTAAGAGTCCTACATCCCCAAAACATTACACTCCAATCCACTAGATCGAGAGATTACAAATCAATACATCCAATGGTAGGGCCAAACTAACAAAAATACCGAATAGGTGGTGAAAATGATAGGAACAAAAAGGAAAGCTAATCGAAGTTTGAAGGACGGCCGACCAAGCTATAGTCGATACGTAAAAGTTGGCGATTACAAATAACGAAAAAGACATTTCATTAGTCCTTCTCAAAAGCCAATATAATAATGTCTCTCTTCATAGTTCATAGGGAAGTAGAAAAATGAGATGAGGAACAGACACGATGTGTGCTTGCTTAACGAGAGGGTAAATGTTTATCATCCAGTCGCGCATTAATCAACAACACCAAAAATGTACATAAAAAATATAGATTTTTTTAGATTTTTTTACAAGCCGATTTTTTTCGGCCTCAAGTAAGTGGAACTCCCCTGTTTCAACCCAGGCATCGAAACTGATTGCTGCTCCTTCTGTCTCTTAATCCTCTCTCTCTCCTTTCTCTCCTTCTCCCTCTTCTCTTGGAAAGCCCTCAAATTCTCCATCTCTTCCTCCATTGCAGTTTTCTCATCCTTTTGTTTCTTCCTGTGCTCCAGCATCGACGTGTCAGAATCCTTCACTGAGAAAAACATGGGCCCCAACTCAGCCAACCAATGGGGTTCAACTGCAGTCGCACACTGCATGTACTCTTTCGATGTCAAAATCAACTCATGATACACCACATAATCCGGTGTATAACCCAAACCGTATATCGCACTGCTAGGGTGCAAATTGCACGGCATTCCGTTTCTGCAGTTCACATACTCACCGACACCCCTTAATCGCGCAGCATTATGGAAATAAGCGGAACATATAGCTTTTCTAACTACATCCCAATCTGGACCACACGATGTGAGTGGAATCTTCAGTGTCTTTAGAATATCTAGTAACTGAGATCTCACCTCTCTAGCCTTGCGTAAACCTTTGACATGCAGATAATGGTCATTACACCAATCACCCCTATACTGATTGGATTTCCACTGCTGGTATACGTTTAGAAGGGTAAGATGGTCCGATTCTGGCACAAAGAATTTTTCCCTTGCAGCATCGCTCTCCTCTGCCCTATCTTTTGGTCTAAAGAAAACAGACGGTACTGAAAGCATTGATACGATTGTCAGAACCTCGTTTGTGCATCCTAGCCTGTCCCCCATTAAAAGCATCTTAGCAAGAGGAGGGTCGAGGGGGAACTCCACCATCTTCCAACCAAGTTCTGTCAGATCTCCGACATTGCTTAATGCACCCAAGACCCACAACTGGTACATGGAGTTGAGGATATTTTCTTGAGGAGGGGGGTCCATAAAGTCGAAATCTAACAAGTTGTCGATTTTCAAAGACTTGAGCAACAAAACCACATTACCGAGATTGGTTCGTTGAATTTCCGGCACGGGACTCGGAAGCATTTCATTAAGATATGCAGTTTCTGTATAAAGGCGATAGCAAGTTCCCGGCCCAGTTCTTCCAGCCCGTCCAGCTCGCTGGTCAGAGGCAGCTCGACTGACAGGAAAGACTTGAAGAGCATCCATACCCATACGAGGGTTGTAGACCTTTATTTTACCATAACCTGTGTCGATGACATAGAAGATTCCATCCACGGTCAAAGATGTCTCGGCAATATTTGTAGCAACGATACACTTGCGTTCCCCATCTTCAGCTTTTTGGAATATCTTCGCTTGCAAGTCAGCTGGGAGCTGGGAGTATATGGGAAGAATCAACAGCTTTGGAACTTCCTTTCCTGTGGCAAGCTGTTCCATGCGTTCCGCCAGAGCATAACATGTTGCTTCAATCTCATCTTGACCGGTCATGAAGATTAGTATGTCACCTGGTGCACTTGTGATGTGGATAGTCATGGCTTGCTTAACTGCGGCTTCAACGTAATCTTCTTGAGGTGTTTTACTGTACAAGATTTGCACTGGAAAAGTTCTCCCAGGAATGTGAAATATAGGTACACTGCAAGGAGAATAGTAAATAGATCATGATGTAGAAGAAGGAAGAAAATAGTAGACATTGATAGACTAGCCAGAGCAAATAGAATTACCTCCCAAAGAAGTTCGAGAATTTCTGAGCATTGAGAGTAGCAGAAGTTACAATAAGCTTGAAATCACGACGTCGGGCAACAACCTTTTTGAGGATACCAAAGAGCACATCTGTGCTTAGAGACCGTTCATGTGCTTCGTCCATTACAACGACTCTACATGATAAAGTAAACATAATCAGTTACATTTAGCAAAACACGTGTGGTTAGTATGCAATTGTTTCGTGATGTTTGACTGTTCAAAAATTAGTCAAACACTTTTTAGATGTTTAATTTCTTGACTAATACATTAACATCATCAAGTGTCATAAAAAAATTAAAAGATTTGAACATTTTAGCTAATTAGCAAAACCCGTGTATACAGTTTTTTGTGATTTTGCTGGACTGTTAAAAAAATATTATAATAATTTTTAGATGAACTATGTTTTGACTACTAATGCATAAACATCTTTTATACTTAGTATTTGAGTGTTAAAAAATGTAAAAAGAACACTGAACATTTCAACAGTTTTTAGCAAAAAACGTGTGCTATATAGTATACGATTTATTGTGATTTTGCTTCATTATTACAAAAATAGTGAAATAATTTTTAGATGAACTATTTTTTGACTACTTATGCATAAACATCTTCTATGGTATATATTGGAGTTTTAAAAAACAATTTGAAAATTTTAGCATTTTTTAGCAAAACGCGTATACGATTTTTTTTTTATTTGCTTGACTGTTAAAAAATTTGTGAAATGATTATAGATGAACTATTTTATAACACACACGCTATTCACATGCCCAAGGTCCCAAGAAACATCATAGAATCATAAAATCGTACCGATATTTATCCAGATCAGAATCTTTTAACGTCTCCCTCAGAAGCACACCATCAGTCATGTACTGCAAAAGAAAGATGAATGATGATGTTTGAATGTCAGGATACTAGGCAGTGGCTTGTTAAAAAAGTAACCAAAAATCTTAATGGAGAAAGATTGAGAGAGTTATTACCTTAATAACAGTTTTAGGTCCAGTAACATCCTCAAAACGAATTGCATACCCAACCTTACCACCGAGTTCAGTTTCCATCTCTTCGCTGACTCTTTTGGCAACACTCATGGCTGCTACACGCCTTGGTTGAGTGCAACCAATAATGCCATTGGTTGTGTATTCATCTTCGTGAAGATACTGCAAACAATCACATGTCAGGTAACTGGGGGATTCATTCACTAAAGAACCAAAAAGTCTTTAAAAATGCACATAGATGAGGATTCTAACAAGCAGATAGACTTTGAACAAACCTGGGTTAATTGTGTTGTCTTTCCAGAACCAGTTTCACCAACCACAATCACCACCTGATTCTCACGGATAACCTGCATTTGTAAAAGATGAGATTAATCGGCAATTAGTGATCTCCAAATATTGCTATTATAACTGCATTTCAATAAGAAGAGATGCTGACGTTGGCAGAATAAACAGATGATTTTAAATGAGTGACCTGACAGGCCCCCACTTTGTCTAAGCTTGTTAGTTATATACATTTGACTAGATTTACCACCTAAAAAAAAATTGGGCGATAAAAATATAAGTGAACAAGACAACCACCCTACCCTCTTCTTCCTCCATTCATTCACTATTCACCAGGAGCAAGTTACCCAATATAAGGGGAAACTAAGGAATCAAATAGATGAATAAAGAGAGTGAAACACATGAGACATTAGAGAGATTGATACACACCATCACCTCTCAGACAACATATTACCATCTAATCCTTCTACTGCTATAAATTATGCTGGCCATTTCTAAGATATAAGAAACAGATAGGGCTTCAAACCTGTAACAACTCCTCTCGTACAGAAAAAATAGGCAAGTACTGTCGTTGTTGCGCTAATGTTTTTGATTTAGCAAAATCACTTGATGCTTCATCCTTCTTTAAATGCTGTGCAAATTTGGCTTCTTCTTTGAAATCAACTTCACCTTCGTCGCCCACTACAGCGGTATCTGCATCAATCTAGTAATGGATGCAAAAAGATTTTCAGATAAATCCATGGACAAAACTAAAAGATTGAGCATCATTAATAATGTCTGATTCAACTTTGGCATGCATCATACCTGTTCCGCAGTCTTCTCAACACCCAATATTTCACCTAGCTTCGAACCAGCTAGCTCCCAAAAACGTTGCCGTGACTTGTTCATGCTCTGTTTCTCATGGATTTCCCTAACCAGATTGGAGCCTTTTCGTGATATTATAGCCATATCTGATGTGGGGTCTTTTAATGGCATAACGGGCTCAGCTTGCTTGGTGAAAACAATCCTCCCATCAAGAAAAGGGGGTTTTGTATCTGTTACAAGAGATATTAAGAAACTCCAGACAAATGATAGCAACTTTGCTTCTAAGGTTATTTAAAGATCAAGTCACATATAATATAAAAGTAAACAAACTGGGACCTACCATGCACAAGAAGAATAACCTTCCTTTCTTCCTCATTGTCAAACTCAGTCTGCACCTCAGTTCCTCTAACAGCTCCTGATCTCAAAAGTTGTCGGTCCTCCCATTGAGCATTATCAGCAGTTAGCTGCGAAAATTTTTTGCTCTGTGCAAGAGACATCTTGCTTCCATCTCTCCGGACCTATAGTTGAACATACATATACTTTCAGACAGACACTATAAAAGTTCAACAACTGTCAAATTGAATTGTATTCATATGAGGTAGAGTACTATGTATAAGCCACCAGGTTGTGAGTTCATGTGCAAGTACAAATATCTTGAGAGAAAATGGCATTGCATTTGTACACTAACAAACTTCACATTTTAAAGTCAGGCATAGAATGAATTCTAGAGCCAACTTCACTATCAACAGTGACTATGTACATAACGTGATAGAACTCAATCGTCAACAGTAGGCTTAGTAAGATCATGGAAAATAACTAATACAAGCTGGCACATATAGGACCCAAATGGAGATTTACGTTAAGAACTAAAATTTAAACAACCCCGTCTCGAAACACACACAACATATAAGACCAGGAAACCACCAAGTCTCTTAATGGTCTAGCATTTTGAGATATTTGCTGGAATATGAAGAACATAACATGTACATAGGAGGAGGAGAAAAAAACAGAATCGGCTTCTACCATCGACAAGGAATACCAAATTGCACGCAACAACAGAGAAAATTGTTACTAGTGTTGGGCTGCTACGATTATACTTTCTTAGGAAAAAACTTTCTGAATGCCAAGTAAAAACACTAGCCAGTTGGAAAATTTCCTTCATCTAATTAACTAAACCACCTCAAGCTAAACAATGTGAAATCATACCAGTCGCTTAGCTATATCTGCCTCTTTTTTCTGAAAAGATGCCTCATCACCAAGAAAAGCTGAGGAGTTATCATCACCATATAGATTACTGCCTTCTTCTCGATCATACCTGTAACATAACATATATAATTCATTATCAAACTGAACTTGACTTAAATAGTTCCTCTTCTAATGCATTTTGATACTTCTTCCCAAACATATAGATGGAAGATGTATTCACTAACTTCCTTTGGAATTAAAATTTTCTTCAACGCAAAATTAACAATCTAAACATAAATTCATTTATTTACATGGGTAATCTCTCTTTTTCATCCACTCAAAGCTACATTAATCATCTACGCAGACGTGAAACAAGTACACATGTATATTCATAGTCAACCATCATGCAAATATATTTTACTATGAAGCAATGAATCTTGAAGATACACGAAAAAAACTATTCAGATAATATTACCAGGCTCGATCAGTATTGTACTCCATCTCTAAACGCATGCTCTCTGATATCTCATGATTCTCCTCTTCATATATATTTTCTGGGCCATTATCTCCATCCTAGACCAAAAAAGAAGTTACTAAAAAGATGGGGAAAATACTAAGAATTCCAAGGAAGTTCCCAATGACATATAAGAGAACACAATGAACATAAAAAGGGAATTTTTTTTATTAAAAAGAGTAACTCAAAACCTCAGCCGATTGCCGCTTTGAAGAGTTGAAGTGATCAGACTTGCCACCATATCTGGAATTTGAAGACCTAACAGAGGACCCTGATGCCCGAATAGGAGTGGGTGAAGGAGCAAAGCTATCCCAAGGAGATGCAGCTGTTTTAATGATATTCATTTTTCTTATTAGTTATTAGTTAATACTCGGCAAAAACTTGCCTAGCGAATATTACAATTTAAAAGCGAGAGCGTAAATAAATATAACAAAATTATGATATATTACCAGAAGAATTAGGGGTACGCCCTCCCAACCATGGGGAAACAAGTCGGGCGTCAGGTGAGGCCCTAACAAGCATGGGGGATGGAAAATTTTGATGGCGGTCATCTCTACGTGGGGTATCTTCCCATTCCCATCGTCCATCATCCCAGTCAGATCTGCCTGTAATAGATTCATTGTCATAGAGAATTAAAAACATTGACTCACTAAGCCCAAACTTCTCTTACTTTATATTCAAGAACGTAAAACCACATATCGTACTTGAATTTAACACATATCAAAGTTAAAGGAAGAGATAAGAACATTTAAAGGCCTTTAAAATAGTAAAACTGAAAAGTAGGCATACCAGGTGACCTCGTAGACCTATCATATCTACTTCTCTTTCTTCCGTAGTCTCCACCATGCTCTCTTTCTCGACCATGAGACGACTCTCTATGAGTCCTGCTTCTCCTGTCAGAGCCACTAGAGCTTTTGTAGTATTCCCCATCTCTGCTTCTGCTTCTGCTTCTATCATGGTTCGAATAATCTGAACTAGGACTCCTGTTCCTTGAACTTCGGGGCGACGCGTTTGGAACCTAAAACATCGTTAGCAAGTGGTGAACAACTGAACAACACCGTAGCCATCAATAAAGGTTGTGTTCGTATAGAAGCCTGACGAAAACTCATTCAATTATCTGTCTACTATTCAACTGTCAAAACTAGGAGTATTTGTGCAGACAATTCCAACATCATGATTAGCTTCAACAAGTACCTCATATCAGAGGAAAATAAAACACAGAACTAATGTAGCAAAAAATCTCAATCTATTCTGGATATCATTGACGGAATATCGTACACATTCCATAAAGTGGTCAAACATTTCCACAATAAAGAGATTGCAAATGAATGAAATTAATAGTGAGGACATAAATAATATGAATGACACTTGAATCAGAAACAATTATCTAGCACTCATATTCATCATATCATAACATATCAGCTGAGCGTGCCACAATAAAATAATGGAAAATAAGATGTAAAAGAATCACAAGAAAATATGCACGTACCTTCATATGTTTATCTGCACGATGCCGAGAGAATGCTTCACGAGTTTGTAATTCTTCAGTTACAAGACTTCCTGAAAGTGCATTGGACGGATTACTAATGAATGAACAGACCAGTAATAAAAAGTAAGATCAACCAACTGTTTTAGCTGATAATCTCTAGTTTTGACTTTAATTTTGTCAGTTGAGCTTATGCATCTACACAGTGACAATCTGTTCGTGGTGCAGGACTAGTGACTGGGAGGTAAATGATTTTATCAAAACTAGGTTAGTGTTAATTAATTGTTTCAACATAATACACTATAAATATATTGTACCTGAATCAGATGCCCCACTTGAAGCTAATTCACGGTATCGCCTATTAGCGGAAGTGCGTACGGTATTAGACGTGCTATTATCCACTTCATCAATTCCTGAAGAAGAATTTTCCTCGTCTTCATCGAGAGATGCTGCTATTGAGGCAACTCTTTCTTTGGGAACCTTAAATGAACCCTCAACCTTTGATTCCAAACGTTTTGCATTGGCAAGAACGTCAAGCCCTGTCACAGTAAGATTATACAATGAGAAGAAATAATACTATATACACCATCGTCACAATCTGAATTTAAATGTTTCAGATTATACACCGGAAACTCCTAATCTAGACCAAAAATCAGACTGGAACTCTAAACCACGAAAATAAGAACTCATACCTAAGATTGACTTCCTCTGAGGTCTGAACACTACTTTATCCTTCCCTGGCACAAGCAAACCACCAATGCTGGAATCATCTGGTACTAAGGTATCTGTAGTCATATTTGGATCAACTATCCCACCCTCTCCATTCTTCTGAAATTAAAGAAAAACAATAAAATATTTTGTAAGCATATGTAATAAAAATATTTGTCAACCATAAGAATGCTCGAATAGCATGGAACACTAACCTCCATGTCTGTTTTACTTTAGGTCTTCTGAAGCAGACTTCCAATAATCAATACTGCAATTCGAATAATCATTCATCAGATTCAATTATCATTCAGAGATAAAGATTCAAAACCCTATTTTCAAAATTCCTGATTAAAATCATAATTTCCCTCCCTATTATCAAAAGCCTGATTAAAATCCTGATTTTCGTAACACCGTTACCAAAATCAGGAGCAATAGTTGTTTCTTTTCTTTATTGAAATAAATTAACGTGATTAAACTTACACGAATAATGAAATTCCCAACTTTATAAATACGGTGCGACTGCTTCGCGGCGGTGATGAATAAATAAGAGGAGCTGTAGGACTGGGTTGTGGCAGCGAGAGGAAGGGTGATTGACGGCAGAGGAGAAGTAGTAGCGGTTCACGGTGAGGGCGGTGAGGGGCTTCACGGCGGACTTAGTTACCGGTGGAGAGGTGAAAAATAGTTCGTATTTTTTATTTTTTTGGTTTAAAGCATGTGAGAGAGTTGTATATATAGTTATCCTATTTATATATTTATTTTTGAATAATCAATAATCAGGCCGCCTCTAAATAAAATTCGACGTTGGAAACAATTTCTTTAACTATAAGGTGGTGTTTGTAAAATCAACTTTTGCTTTTGCTTCTCTTAAAATAATCTGCTTTAAGCTATTTTTTTAAAAGCACCATTAACCCTGTTTTTTCAATTTTAGTTCATTTTCTGAAATATTTGCAAACACCCCCAACTTTTAAAAATAAGCACTTAAAACTAACTTAAATCACAATCACTAACTTCTGCTTTTAAATAATCATTTGCAAACACCACCTAAGTGTTTATTTCTAAAAGTTGGGGGTATTTGCAAATATTCCAGAAAATGAACTTAAATAGAAAAGTTAGGGGTGCTTTTAAAAAAATAGCTTAAAGCAAATTATTTTAAGAGAAGCAAAGCAAAAGTTGATTTTGCAAATACCTAAAAATAGATTATGAGCCAAAAAAACTGCATAATCACTTTCAAAAAGCATTTGCAAACACCACCTAAATTCTGAATTTGATAGGAATTATAGTATATGTGGGAATCCAATTTTCAATTCAAATTAATTTTCAAAATAATTCCAAAAATTATTTTTTTTTTTTCAAAAAAATAAATTACTTATAATAATATTATGTATTTTATATATAAATGAAAGAAACGCTGGACAACCCTAAAAAATTATAATGGTGTTTATGTAATTATTTATTTTTAATATATTTTTCTACTAATTTTTTTACCATAATTTTCAACAATTATTAGTAACCTATTTTTCATCAATATATCTCAAATCTTAAGAGGTAAAGATAGAAATTCGATTTGTTAAATCTTAATCTATATATTTGGATTATAAATCTTAATATGCAATGTTTATGAAAACTAATGTTATATATAACATGAATAATACTACAGCATCGCACGGGGAAAAAATGCTAGTTTATACAAAAACAACAAAATTAAATTTCAATTTGGCCTATTTCTATCCGGAAAAAAATCAATTTTGGGGCCTATTTCTATCCGGAAAAAATTCAATTTTGAGACAATTTTTTTTATTCTAAATTTCGACTTTGATTAATTTAAATACAGTTAAACATCTATAAATTAATATAGTCGGGACTAGCAAAATTCTATTAACTTAACGAAATATTAAATTGTCTAACTAATACTTTAATAAGTTTTCACCGATCCGGAATCGAAATAAATTATTATTTAAGCGAAGTTATTCATTTATCGAAGCTCTACTGTAAAACAATAATAAACTCCAAAAAACTAAAACTATTTAAATAAAGGCCCAAATACATCATCAATTAGTCAATTTCAGCCCAACAGTTTGATGAACAAATCCTAATGGGCCTAGGCCTTATCGTGCCGGATTAGCCCACGTGACAAAAAACATATTGATTGAAAATCAAAATACTGAAGACACAGACACTAGTATATTTAATATTTTCATTACAAATGCAAAACAACAAACAAGATAATTAAATTACACATATAACATATTAGCTAGTGTTCCCCAAGAACTGAAATCAAAGAATGTCTTAATTTCTTGCTTTAATTAATTGCACTACACCTTGTCAAGATTTTCAGACACAGTTTTCATCCTCGGCCGAATCTCAGGGTCAACCTCAGTACACGCAAGTGCAACATGAAACACGGCAAGAACCTCCTTCTTTGCATGCACCTCCTGCAGTAAAATGGGGTCCACCATATCCGACAACGCCCTCTCCTCCTCGAACCCCTTCCTCACCCACCTCACAAGATCCTGAACCACCTCACCGGAAAAACTCGAGCTCGCCGGAGAAGAACCTTCCGGCGACTTCCCCGTCAGCATCTCAAGCAACACAACCCCGAACGAGTACACATCCCATTTCTGCGTCGGGCGGGCCCCGGCCGCTCGAGCCTCCGGGGCTCTATAGCCATTGACTTTCTTCTCCGGCTGGTGTGGCGGCGGGTTGAGGTAGGGGAGGGCGCCGCCGATGAAGCCTCCGCCGCCGGAGGAGGATGAAGGGTTGTTGCCGGTGATGGTGATCAGACGGTTGAGGCCGAAGTCGGAGATGAACGGCTGAGATTCGTTGTCGAGGAGGATATTTGAGGGTTTCAAGTCGCCGTGGACGAATTTTCTAGGGCTGCACTCGTGGAGGTAGGCTAGGCCGCGGGCGGTCCCCTTTGCGATTTTGAGTCTTGTTGACCATGACAAGGTGGTGGTGGTGGTGGATGGTTGACTTGTCTTTCCTGTGGGAGAAGTGAACGTAAAAACTGTGATGATTTTTTTATTGCAGGGTTTAGAACACCTAACTTATCATACAATCTGAGATACTGAATTGCTTAAAAACTCCTCGTATTATAAATATTAGCAAGAAAACCCCGTGTGATGCATTTTGTTTAGCACGCATGACGCAACCCTCTAAATGGTGCGCTTTTGGGGTGGCGGTTTGCTAATAAAATCGAATCATAGGGGGGGTTTGCTATTATTTATAACACGAGGAGTTTTTTGACCATTAGAGTAAACACATGGGGTGCTAAATGCTAAATAAACCCAATATTAGAACATCATCAAAGAATTTGAATATCGAACAACTTTATATCTAATTGAAACCACGCTTACGCATACTTTAGCCGAAAAACATACATTTTACTCAAAGTCGTGTTTTTGTTTTTGGGATAACGGAAAAGAAAGTCATGGTACACTAGATTCATTGGGTAAGGTAGTGTTCTAATGCATATCAAAAGCTAATTTATCACTTGCCAACAAAACAACATTAACATGAAGTCACAATCAAGATTCTACACAATGAAAAAACGTAGAAAAAGAGGAAACATTTTCGAACATACCTCGAAGAGCAGAAGCCAAGTTACCGTTGGAAATGAAATCACTAATAAGAAGCTTCTCATCGGGCGCCCAATAATAAGCCCTCAACTTCACAACATTCGGATGCTTTATCCTCCCAATCGCCTGAACTTCCGCCACAAACTCCTTATACCTTTGTTCACCGCCTTCCCCCAACCGCCTCACCGCCACCGGAACACCATTCCCTAAGACAACCTTGTACACTATCCCTAATCCACTCTTCCCTAACACATAAGCCGAAGCTCTCAACAATTCATCCAACTCAAAATTAAACCCTTTATCTATCGCCACTAAATCCCCCTCTCCACCACTCATCACCCCACTCCCGCCCCCACCAACACCCCCACCACCGCCCCCTTTTTCCGAGTCAACTTCCGAGTCATTACTCGGAAATCCACTCATACAAGGGAAAGAACAAAAACCCGTTTTTTCGTTACCTCCAAGCTTGCCTTTTCCGGTACAACTACACCCTTGAGAATCTTTTCTCTTCCAATAAATATAAATTATAACTAATCCTATAAGTGCCACTCCTACTGCATCAGCTACTGATATAAGTATAATTAACCCCGGCTTTAATCCCTTCCGCTCGCTAATACCCTGCGAACTACTCTCAACAACACCCGGACCCACGTTCGAGTTGTTCTTACAAGACTTTTGCAATGGAAACCCGCATAAATTAGGGTTATTCAAGAATGCTGTGGGGCCTTGATTGGAGAAAGACCCTGTTTGAGGAACCTCCCCGATTAAATCGTTGTTCCGAAGATCGAAGCTCACCGTGAGCGGCAATTCGCCTAATGTGTTGGGTATTTTTCCGGTGAAATGGTTGAAGGATAAATTTAGGGTTCCTGATAATGACTTCAATTCCCCCATATCATTTGGTATCGAGCCGTTGAAATTGTTTGCGGATAAATCGAGCTGCTCTAAATTAGCTAACTCAGGGAAAATCCCATCTGGAATTTCGCCGGAAAAATCGTTTCTTGAGAGGATTAGCCTCTGTAACTGCCTGCAGTTACTGAGGAATTTGGGGAGTGGGCCCGACAGAGAATTGCTTGAGAGATCGAGGTTTTGTAAGCGGGGGAGGGTGCATAAGGAGGGGGGTAGAGAACCGGAGAGATTGTTACCGTAGAGAAAAATGCTGTGTAATGAGGAAGCGTTGAATAGCTGATCGGGAATTGAGCCGTAGAAACTGTTGCCGTGGAAGTTCAGGCGGCGGAGGTAAATCAGGTTGCCGAGCTCCGAGGGGATGTAGCCGTGGAGATTTTTGGCGGCGACGGATATACCGACGACGCGTGGATCGTCGGAGCCGGAGATGTTCATACACGAAATTCCGGACCAGCGGCACGGCGTAGCGTCGTCCTCGTTCCAGTCGGAGAGGGCGGCGGAGGTGGCGGCGTCCACGGCGGATTTTAAGGAGAGGAGAGAGAGGCCGTCGGGGTTTAACGAAACCCCAGAATTTATTTGGAGGCAAAGATTCAGCAAAAGAAAAGCGGCGGGCAAAAAAGACAGCTTTTGGCACAACATTGTACACACACTAAACAAACACCTTTTCCTAAAACATTAAAAAAAAACAAAATTAAAAAAGAAATCTTGACACAAAATTAGCAACAGAAAAAGACTTGAAGAAGAAGAAGCCGCTTTCTGAGAAAAAGAGGACGGACCCTTTTCTCTTTCGTTGTCCGAGTTCAAGAATGTGATAACTCAGTGCGAATTTTTCAGCCAAAAAACAAAAGGAAAGAAAGAAAGAAAGAAAAAGAATCTCTTTTTAACAAGCTATAGACTGTGAAAAAAAGCTGAGATCGAAATGGGGAAGGAGGTGGGAAGTTGGGAATTTATGAGAAAAAGACTGGAGTTGGAGAAGGGTGCCTATTACTTACTATATGGGCCCACCCACATACTGTATATGAGAGAGAGAGAGAGAGGAGAGAGAGAGAGAGAGAGAGAGAGATTGTGTTCAAGAGTAGAAGAAAAGCAAGATGGCTTTTCTAGTGTTAAGCATTTACGTCTGTGTTAATGATGTTTAGCAGGCTTTTGCTTCTCTTCTTTCTTCTGTCTTCTTCCCTTGTTTTCTTCATATATATATATATATGTGTGTGTGTGTATTTTATTTTTTTATTTTTTTGTTTATAGAAAAAAAAATCATGATACTCGAACTTAATTTGTATGATTGTATCCATTGTATTTAAAGGCGACCGAGGTCAAATAAATTGCTTATGACAATTAAGTGTACAATTGAGATATCACAATTAAGTTGTTATAAATGGTGATGCAAACCAATTTTTTTTTTAAAAAAAAACTGAGATGGAGATATTATTCGTCTTAAATTATAGAACTTTGAATATTCGGCCCATTTATTATTTCGAAATAGGATGCTCTCTTATTCATTGTCGCATTGAATAATTATGTCCAAATGAAGAAAAATGGAAAAAAATTCAATAATAATGAGGATTGAAATGAATATGAGAAGAAGCAATATATATAGCATGGTGGTCCATATATATATACATACAAATATATATGTGTGTGTGTGTGTATATGTAAGAGTAAATAGGCGGTAATAAGTGAGGGTATGATGGGTTGTCCTTTCTATTGGGGCGACCTCTGTAGTCTGGTCATATTCTTGCTGCTATGTATGTGTCTTTTCTTGATAAGGGGCCATCATATGTTTTTATTGAATTTCCTTTAATGCAAAGGAGTCTATATTTTTCTTGTAACAATATTACAGATGTAAATAATAATCAATTAGTGTGTGTTACTACAATTATAACACAGTATAATATAGACATCATGTATAGATTAATACGCAATGATCATTTACTAGACAGAAACAGAGTAGTATTTGTTTATACACTGTTGTTTCTCACCGCAGTTTTGACTTTTACTGCCCATAATAATAATAATAATTAATACAATGATTAACTTTAATTGTTTTTTTTAGTGGAATAACAATGATTAAATAATACGTCTAATTCTCAATCATGAAAACATGCTTAGAAGCTAACAAAAGTATGTGTGTGTGTATTATTCTGTGAGGGCAGGGGGTGAGAGCAGTTTATGTTGGGAATACCAATACAAAAAATAATTGATTAATTCGATGGATAGAATGCCAATACCAATACATCTACACTATTTCTAGCATTATAGTATATCCCAATCTTGTAGTAGTAACATTTTATTTGAAATAACATCACTTTCTAAATGAATAGGGGTAAAATCGTACATAACAACTATATATATATTTTTTTTGAAATCTAGGGATCAATTTGAATTCCGAAAGCTTCATAAATATATTGAAATTCCAGAATCCGTACAGCTTTTTAAAAAAATTCAAAAAGATGAAGAACACGAATTTGATAAACACCAATAACACGAGATCACATTTAATAGAATCATATGTTTATGAATTTGATACAGATCAATAATACATTCATAATATAAATGATGATGATGATAGTCTTGTGGATATATAAAAAAAGAATTGGAAAAAGTGGAAGCAAGAAACAAATCTCTAACTTGGTAGCAAAGATAAATTTTCTCAATTGTTTCTAAAAATTCAATTACATATATAAGTACAAGGGTGGGTCCCAACATCCCTTTTGTATCTTTCACAAACTGAATTAGCTAACAAGCAAAGGCTTCCTCTCTACTCCCACTATTTTACTCTCATCATTATTAAGTAATATTATTATTAAGGCAATCTATCTTTCATCATCTTCTCATAAGAAAATGAATGAAAACAAACACAAAATTATATCACATGCTAGTTATTTCCTATTTGACCACTTCCACCAAACTTACAATTACATTTCCAAGACCCACCCCCACCCAAAAACTCTCTCACACACAGACACACAGTAGAAAGACAAAGGTGAAACATGTAGGTAAAAAATTGCCACAACTTTATGTAAGAGATTTGACACAGATTACATAACAATGATAGTATAGAGCATGGAATATCTCATTGATGAAGATAAAGCCACTAGAAAACAACTAACACACATATGCATATGTATGCAAGTGAGGTGGGAAGAGATAACAATCAAGATTCTTTACCTCAAAAACAACTAGCACGTCTTTCCAGCTAAAAGCTGTCAACTAATAAACCTGTAGTAATTGGCTGGGGCTTCGACGCTATGAATCTTGTCCAACACAATTAGTTTGTAGTAGCGTACGCATAGGAATAATCGAGATACAACAATAGTTTTGTTGGGGGCACACATGATAAGAGCAAGTTGTTTAATTCAAAAATAAAATGTTACAAAAGCAAAACCAGTTTAGGTTTATCTTGTAGATTATATTGTCTTACACACTAATCAGAAGCAAATGATAGGAAAAGTTCTAAATTGTAACTCAATCACGCAATAGCTACCTCAGTCATCTCCTGTTCCACAACTGCAGTTTCAACGGGGTAGTACTTGTAGTGGAGTTCTCCAACATCGTCACCAGATAGCTTTTCCCATCCATTTGGTCCAACGTGGTATACTGCAATACAAGACCAAGGTCATCACAAACAAAGATAACATCATAAATAAGGGGTGGTTTGGGGTGGGGGTGGGGGGGGGGGGGGGTTGGTAAGGGGATTTAGTGTGTTACCGCTGGCAACACCACCACTGGCTCCATCACGGAATGTAGCATGATAGATTGCTCGTCTAGCCAGCTCAGCAGCTTCCTCAACAGATAGATCAAAACGATATCTAGAAATTTTAAAAGTATAAGAAGCACGATCAGAATAGACCATAAAATCAAGATTGTGTTATGAATTATGATCATTGACAGTAGACAGATGTAACCAATAGTAAAGGAAAAAAACAGGCGTATGGCATTATAAATCAAACTAAATGGTAATCGTTTAAAAGTTAAATGAACTTTATGTACCGAGTTAGAAAATAGGCAAAGAATTATTTTAAATATGTTATATTGGGCACTTTTGCTTAACCTCGGGCATAGCAAAAAAAAATGAAACCAAAAGGAAGGTATACATGAAGAGGGGAAAAGATAGAATGACATGAAGAACATACCCGCTGTCCAAAACACCATAAGCATATGGTGAACCAGATCCAACAGAAAATCTAGTGCCCTTAAGCCGTCCACCTTCACTGTCCACATAATAGAGGCCAGGACCCTATACCAAGAAGCTAAAGTATTAAAAAAAAAATCTTAAAACAGCCAACTGAAAGATAAAATTGCACCTTATACCTGTTCATCCCAGCCAGCTATCATAGTTCCAACAGACAAGCCCATTCCTCGGTAAGAATACAAAATATTCGCCAACATCTTTGAGGCTCCGGCAATAGAAATTCTTCTCTTGTTCGCTAATTCATGTAGACGGCACTGAAATAGAAATGAAAATACCCAATTGTGATCTTTCCTTTCGATGTACTATAGTAGAACACGAGTCTTGTACCACAAAGATGGAAGTACAACCACCAATTAAGAAAATGTGCTTTGATGCATCAAATGTACATCTATACTACGTGGGTTTTTTTTTTCAACACAAATCTGGTAAACAGTGAAACTTATGGAAATCCTAAATTACACATCAAACATGAAAGCAAAGAGCTAAGGTAAACAACACAGTTCATGCAGCTTCTCATTGAAAGACAATAGTAGAAAAAACTACATACTGTATAAATATTAGAGGCCACAATTCAATTCTAGTACCTTAATGCCTAGATTTCTGTGCCAGAACTGGCAGTCAGCAGCCCCTCCAGCCATTGTACCAAGCATGTATGGGTTGATTTCAATAATTTTCTTGACAGATTGTGATGCTGCACATTGATATGATTATATTGACATGCGAAATATACATGAAAGAAAGAAACAAGATAATGTATTATAAAATGCAGTATGTCATAACAAGATATCATAATATAAAGCAATTGAACTTGCACTAAGCCTACCTGATTATGTGAAAAGTAAAAAAAATCACGGATCAGCACTACCAAGAATAGATACTTGAAATTTCATGATAATAACACCAAAACAAATTTAGATTTACTTCATATGACTATTGCCTCCATTCATGGACACTATAAACTAGTCGATATGAACTTTGAGTTAATCATCAATCATATTTTTACAAAGTCTCATCCATGTATTCAAAATTTAGAACACTCAACCCCACAAATACAATAACATTATAAAGAAGAAGTTGGTGATTGTAGCAGCCATACTAAAGCAGATACACAAGCATTTCTATAGATGAAGCCGACACAAATTTGAAAGACTGCAAAAAGCATTTCTTAATCAAAAAATTTTTGCATATAGAGAAATCAATAAAGAAAGAAACCTTTGATCTACAAATAAGGCTAAACATGACATTACATCAAGACCTACTCGATAACCTGGTTAGAATTAGACGTCTAGTTTCGAATGGTTTATATACCAAAATTTTACTCAAGAGTCTGCACGAGTTGTTGTTTGACTATTCTATAATGCAAGCCTAAATATGAGCTGAGACAAAGGATAATCTTATAAAGTGTCACCCTCATTGTTGATCAAACACCATACAGATATCATGAGCATTACCCAATCAGAAACCAAACAGTAAGTTAAGAATGTATAAAGCCTCACATATATATCCACCCATGCTCGCACGAGAATCAGCAGCCACCATGACACCTCCTTTGAATATAAAAGCCAGAGTTGTAGTTCCCCTTGCAGGCTTCACCATCTGAATTGACGCTTTTTGAAACCCATCAAACTAAAGCAAAAAAGAAAAAAAAAACACAGAAACTCAGTCACTGAAGGCTCGTAGCATATGAGACTTTAAAAAAAACTTTAATAAAATAAAGTCAAGCTCACATCAACAGTGGTGGGAAGAGCAAAAGATGGTGTAGCCAAAATTTCATTATCCAAGTCATCTGTGTTTCTCTTCATCGGCGCCGAGGGATCAAGCCCACTAAGATCAATCTTCATCATTATTACCTTTACAAAGAGTAAATAATCAACAAACCCGCATACAATAATTAGTTCTTAGCTTCAGTAATATTAATACGATTTCAAAAATGTTGCTCAAATAGAGACCAATAAGAAACCCTAGTTAACAATTCGAAAATCTATAGCTGCTAAAACGGCACTTCAAAATACAAAATACCCAAAAACAATTAACAGCTCAAGGTTTCATCACATCTAACTGAGCGGTATGCACACTACAGTTGTGCTTGTCAATTCGATTCGAGTTTTGCGTAACTCGTTGATCCAGAAAAAAAAATTAAAATACAAAAATTATACTGAAAAATACGGTACTTGATCCATAGTTTACAGGAATAAAGAGAGAAAAATGTCCATACCGAGGTATAAAATCAACAGCGTGAGTTGTCTGGTTTACCTGATTTCTGCAGAGAATCGGAAGAACAATGGCGAATGGAGAAAAAATTAATCGGAGACTGAAATTGCGATTACTAATAAGAAAAGAGGAATAAAACGTTTTCTTGCGCTGCAATAAAACTTTTGAGGCCCATGATTACTTTCGGAGTTTCTCGGCCCAATTGCATACTAATAAATAAATAAATAGTTTTACTTTTTAAACATTTGGGCTTGATATCCACCCATCCTTGGCCCAAATCACTCGAATGCCTATAGATATGGGTAAAAAATCGAATGGATTTCGATTTTTGTTGATTTCGATTATATTTTTTCTTTATTTATTTATTTTTTATTTTATTAATCAAAATTCATATTACCGTTTTTTTCTATGGTTTTATCGGAATTTGAATATAAACAAGATTTTAGTTTTTGATACAATTTTAATTTTTGAAAATAATTTTGAATATTCTAAGAACATTTTTTCTCTATTAATAGTTTGATTCAAGATCCAGATCCAGATCGCGATCTCACTTCCTGATTGTGATCTGGCAAGCGGTTACCAAGACGTCCAGATCGCGATAGCCTTCGACTTTTTTTCAGTTTTCGACAATCTTTCCCGGAAATGTTTCAACTCGAATTTTTTCTTATGAGTTTTATCTACAAATAGTTTATGGTTTCTCGTATTCTTCCTTTTGACGCCATGTTTGTATCCAACTAATTACTATTTAATGAATTTCACAAGGCCGGAATTTTGAATATGACAAGCCTATAGGGTCTCCAACTATTAATGGGCCGAAGTCCATTTCAGCAACAAAATCCATAAAACGGAACGAAACAAAGCCCCAATTAAATCGTCTATAGTTAAAATCCCTCCAGTCTCCTACAGTTTCACCTAAAATCGTGTTCAGCAACCAATAAAAACCTCAATTCCAGGAACCGTTCACTCGTTATAAACTCAGTACCGAATGACCGAGTCGTCTTCTCCACAACACAACGATTACATATCTTCAGTGAATCGAATTCGATTCTGTAATGATGATGACAATGATTGAATCCTCCACTTTACAGCCTGACATTATTATGCTCCACAGTCCACGACGTCGTATCACCACTCATTCCGTAGAGAGAATCATCATCATCAACATCATCATGCACAGGTAAAAGAATAAACAATCGTCGTACAATTTTAATTCGGAAAAAAATAAACCAGAATGGCAGAATTAATTACCTGATATGCCATTCCGCTGCTTAAAATCACCGTTATCCATGTCGAGGTCCGACCTTTCGCTCGGTAACGATCTCCGGACTGTTAGTATGTTTTCGATTTTTTTTTTTCCTAGGTCACTCGGATTTTTTGTGTTTGATAGAATCAATTTTCGTAGCATTTAAAAACTGGTAGCGTAATCCGATTGCTTGTTTGAAGCTTACATCATTTGGCGACGTTTAGTTTATTCTTATCGTCGGATTCACACTTTCTTCTTTGGCGTGTATTTGTTGATTTAGCATTTGAATTTTGAAGGTTAGGTTTTAACTGTTTGCTCCTTCTTTTTGGGATATAATTCTTTGAACAGATGGATTTGGGTTCGGGTATGTCAATATGATACGTCGTCGTTTTTGTGAAAATGCTGTTTCGTGATCAAAGTCGTGTTTTTTGGTTTATTCATTCAAATTTCAAATTACATTGAACAAGGTGTATGTATTATGTATGTATCATAACAAGAGGCTGTAGATTTCTACATTCTGTGGATTTTCTTGAATATATATGAGAATCATATTAATCCACTAGCTTTTAGCCCCGGTTTGGATTTTATAGCTTACTTTTCGGGTTGTTGATGAAGCAATTAATGTATTAATGTTTGATTCGCTGCAGGAATACCAGGCGATGGCAGGTGTTTGTTCCGGTCAGTGGTTCATGGTGCTTGTCTGAGAGCAGGAAAGCCGTCTCCAAGTGAAATCCACGAAAAGGAACTCGCTGACGAGCTTCGAGCAACAGTAAAAATCTCTTCCTTTTTTTTTTTTCTTGTTTTTGCGTTGTGCTTAGAATTCAGATGTTTATTTTCAATTTACTTAAAGAAATGGGATACAATTTGATTATGCAGGTTGCAGATGAATTTATCAAGAGGCGAGCTGATAGCGAATGGTATGATTAGTAGAGACGATCTTTGATTAATTTGACGAGTTCGCTGTAGTTAGTTTTTTTGTAGTTTACCTCGAGTAAATTTCAACTTAATTCCATTACGTTTATTATAATCAATCAGGTTTAACTGTAATTTAGTCTCTTTTCAGGTTTGTTGAAGGTGATTTTGATACTTACGTTGCACAGATGAGACAGCCGCATGTATGGGGAGGGGAACCTGAGCTACTAATGTCATCACATGTTCTACAGTAGGTGCTTTCCGTGATCGGTTTTTCTGCTTTTTCTGAATTAAGTTTCTTTATATTGATGAATAATTGTCGAAACAAATTTATTGCAGGGTTCCAATAACCGTTCACATGTGGGATAAGAAGAAAAACTGCCTAAAGGTTATAGCTGAATATGGTCAGGAGTATGGAAAGGAGAACCCCGTTCGTGTTTTATACCATGGCTATGGGCACTATGATGCATTACAGATCCCGTCTGATGGTCTGCAATCAAAGCTGTAAGTTTCTCGGTTCTCTGTTTCTTCCTCGTGGCAAAAACTGCATTCTTGGATTGTGTAAGAAAAAAACATGTATGCACGTGTCATGCGTGTTATGCACATCGAAATTTGCTTGAAAAGACAAAAGGAACTGTTGCTCCTATGTTTATGTTTTTCGATTTTGCAGGAACAGGAGATGGTAAAAACTATAATCGACAAAGTTCCGAACAAGAAATGGAAGAAAGGGAGAAGCTCAAAGCAAAAATTAATCCATGATTGCTAGTTTGTAAATTAACTTCCACGACATTTCTTGGTCCGCAATTGCTCAGAAAATTAACCTAAATAATATAATTCGATAATTGTATTTATGGCAAATCGTTTAATGGTATACTGAATAACATTATTACACGACGGCGAAGAAAATTTGTTCAAAAATGAACTACAACAATGGAGTCCTCAAACAGACACAGTTGGCTGTACAGGTATTACTCAATACAGACAGAAAGAAGAAAAAAAATATTCTTCAAAAAATGAACTACAATCAATCACAGACAGATGGCTATACATACACAACTCATACATAAAAAAAAACACGTGTGGTGTTGCTATTCGTCATCTTTCCATATCTCACGAAGCAACTGATACCTGATAATATTTCTACCACCCTTTTCTTTCGGCATGAAGCTAAGTTTTGCTAAAGCAGAACCCTTGAAGAAGCTACTTGAAGTGAAGGGTGAGTCCAGCTCATCAAGTTCGTCGTCGCTAATATACGATTTTTTTAGTGACGATAATCTGCTGCTCTGTATCACTTGGCTTCCGACTTCTCCCACACAAGTCAGTAAAGCTGCTGAAGGAGGTGAATATTTTGTCGGGCTTGCATTGCATGGAAATGTCGTCAGCATATCATCCGAAAACTCCTAAATCAAGAAAGTGCAGCTAAATTAGGAGAAAATTGTATATTTATATTGCGTTTTGATTTTTTTTTTTTTTTAGCTAATTGAAGAAGTACCAACCTCGTTATCGAGAGCATCGATAATGTTTTGTGGAACGGGATCTGGACAGAATTCGTCTGGCGTGTAACTGTTTAGAACCCTTTTGACTATTGTTGGCCCAAACATTGGACAAATCTTCAGACAAGTAAATTAAAAAGGAAAAAAAATGGATCATGAGCATGAATATAAAAGGAAAATCGAAAAAAAAAAAATGATTTAGTGGTGACTCACTTCTTTTCTGATAGAAGTATCAGCAAGCATTTCAGGTGGGAGCATCATGAGATCACTCAACGCGTGAAGGAGACGAAAAGCCTTAAAAGATTTTGGGCTCTTTTCATTTTCGAGATCGATTGAGTCTTCTTCAAGACCAAAGAGATCGGTAAGCCCTCTAGACCAGTTTCCAATCTACATACAATTCAAAAGAAACAAAACTATCTTAAGCCAAGATTTCGTCGCATATTTTGATACTTCAAATCTTTTTTCGTTCCATCAAAATTCAAGAACTAAACATAGCTTGGAGAAAACAACAAAAAAAAAAAAAAGAAAGAAAGAGATAATCTTTAATGTAATATGTTCTTCTGCACTTACACAATTTTTCAATTCCACACCGGCACCGAAGCTCGATTTGCCAGCTGGAATTGGAAGGACTTTAGAGTCACTAATAGGGTCGGAAAGAGGATCGGTAGGCATTTCTTCGGCAGATTCACGTAAAATAGCGTTGAACATTGCCATGTCCAGCCTATTAACTAATTGCTCCATCACCTGAAAACAAAAACGCAGCAAAAAAGAGTGTGATGATAATATCGGAAATAACAAATCACATAATCGCCTTTTTTTAGTTTTTTATTTATTTTTTAACCGTACCAATCTAACGAGCACAGACAAGCAGCCACACTCATGCCCTCCAGCTCGAACGGGACAAAGCCTCTCAAAGGCATCTTTAAATGCTTTCTTCCATAGCTCCATAGAGAAATTCCCCTGCTCGTAATTACCGATACTGTTTCTTCTTCCAATCGTTTTTTTCGTACCTGAATTGAATGTTACATCGCTACTTTTTGCAAATGTGGGCTGCATATGCGGTGTAAAAGTCTGCATTTAAAAAAACAAAATGACCATAAATCTATCTGATAAACAGTGTAAATAAACAAGAAAAAAAAAAAGAAAAAAAAGAGAACAGAGAAATAAACCTGCCACCATAAAGACTCAACAATTCGAGAAAAGAGCCAAGATTCGACTTTTTCCAGTGCAATAATAAACGTCGAGACATCCTCCATGTCATCAGTTTCATCGATAGATTTAGATTTTTGTTCTTCCAAGTCATGTGGAATTTTTCCAGGCAATTCCGCAGCAGTTTTGCTAACAACGGCCCTCAACATTATCGAATTCGATAGCCAGAATGTCAACCTGTAAACGAAGAACCATTTAAGTGCATATAAAAAAAAATACAGTCTTTTTTCAGACAGTATCAAATTATACACAAAAGTAGTTACTTACCTAGGAACATCATGTCCACATGATTTGGAAACTAAAACTAAACCCGAAACTGCAGCTCTGGCTGCACTTGCCCGTTTACCTTGAGAGCCTTCTTTACAAGAATTGGAATAAAATCTCGAAAGTCGTCTAGCTGGCGCATGTACCTTATTACCCGAACTTGCATGTTCCGCAACTACAGAATATAATCCAATCTCACTAGCTGCTGCTTCCCTCAGTTCTTCCTCGAGCATCTCGATTCTTGATTTGCATTCATTCCTACATTCATGGATAGATTCTTTTCTTTCAGTTACCCCACCAAATTCACCCTCGTTTCGACAGCTGTCAGATATATCCGAATTAAGCGCTTTTTCATCTGCATAAGTATCAGACTCGGGTTCTTCAATAGCATCTTCCGATAATTTCTCGATTAATTCCATTTTCTCGTCAACGTTCACCAAACCACCACGTGGATCGTTTATTTCGACATTTTCTGGTTTCAACTCTTTTTCTCGAGAATCGTCTAAGTGCAAAAAGGTGGCAGAATTAGACTTATCAGAAACTTTTGTGTCACTAATATCCGTCGATACGGATTCAGGTACTGAAAATCTCTCTAAAGAACTCCCTTCTACAGAAACACTAGCCTTCACAAAACTCGATACAGGGGGTTTCGGCACTCCGTTTATATGCACACGGCTTATGGATGAGTACGAAGGTCTAATAACGGGGGCGTCAGTTTTCTTCTCAACAGATGTCGTGCTTCTCTCATAAAACTTAGAGGATCGAACGCTGTCATTTTCTTGATTACCAGTTTCTCCTCTGCTCTGCTCGAGGTCAAATCCGGAATTTCCATTTCCATTCTGCATTTAGCTCAAAATTATAACCAAGTACAAATACTTAAAATAATACAAGAAACATAACTAAAGCAAAACTGTGAAGTCAAAGAAACATCAGTCAACAACTCTGCCTACCTTCTCACTTTGCGAAGGTGAAAACGTAGCAGCTTCAAAAGTAGACGAACCAGCAGTTCTCGATGAATGCGAAGAAGCATCGTCATCAGTAAACGAAGCAATTTCATCATCATCATCATTAACATTATCCAAAGATGGCTCCTTCGATAAACCCACATTAGGCGATGAGCTGGCACTTTCATTTTCAACCGGCTCCAAACGAATCACTAAAACCGGCTGCACTGATTTATTCGAACTCTTTTTAAGATTTATCGAAACATTAGTGCTCAACGCATGCTCTATTACACCATAATCCGCAAGATTCAGTACAGCCGTCCCCAAGAGTTGACCTTTAGACTTGTCCTTACGCGGAGCAAACAAACTGAACTCTAAATAATTCTTCTGAAACTTATCATGAGCCTTTTTTTCTTGGTGGAGAATTACGGGAAGTTTGAAAGACTCGTTAAATACGATTTTAGAATCTTGGGCGGTGGAATGGAAGGATCCGGAATACTGATTACCGTTTTCCCATTGGAGGAACACTGTTTGGACAGATCGAAGTGATTCTGATGGCGGCCATGGCATAAGCTCTTGTACATGGATAATGTAAGTTACTTTAACGGCAGATCTTCTTCTGAGCTTCGATCTAATCCCGAGAACCATAGTTTGGGAACTATATTAAACCTGTTTCTGGTTAACCACAATCCAAACAAGAAAAAGGGAAAATTCAATTAACTCCATAGAAAAGAATAGCAATTTCGTATTGGATCACTTCCAACCGAACAAGTAAAGTATTTTACCCATGAATTTCACTAATTTTACTCATTGTTTTTCATTGATCCAAATCATAGCACTAGTTTCCTAAACCTAATCATAAAAAAGGAAGTTCACAAGTAAGCTAATCTGTATGAATGCACGTGCGGTAATTCATAAAAGAAGGCGAATTGAGTGTTTGAAACACGAAAAACTTTACCAATGAAGCAGAGCAAATACAATCAAAATTCAAGATCAGCTAACAAAATCACATTGTGATGCAAAAAAATCCAATCTTTTTCACACACACACACACACACACTAAATGGGTAGGAATTGTAAAATAGCAAGATCAATAATAACAACTATAGAAGAAAGAACAAGATTGGAATTCAGATGGTAAACAACATTGGGTCATCATCATCATCTCATTCAAAGTGGGCCCCACAAGGGAAGAAAAGGGCAAAAAAAGGAAAGATCGAGGGTAAAAAAAGTGAAATACTTTACTTGGGTAGAAGAATAATGCAATGATGATGATGGAGCAGCGAAAAGCAGAATTGTGGTTGGTTGGATGGATTTTCAGTCTTTATCTTTTAAGGATTCCTTGTTTCTTGGTAGACAAACTTCAAACTTCAAATTCATTCACAAGTAGAGATGCTGTACAGTAGCAGCCTGTATACAAGTCCACTGGTTTCAGCTTTTCTTTTTTTGTTCTTACTGAATATGATATGAATGGAGTTGTTGTCTGGTACGCTTCGACAAATCTGAGCTAATTATTTCTCACAATAATAATAATAATAATAATAATAATAATAATATTAAGATATTTAAATTGAGCTTTATTGGATTTTGACTTTTATACTGTTCAATGTCGGCTTTAGTAAGTATATCATAAATAGAATTTTTATGTGCTTTATTTTTTTTTTAGCCGGGAATTTTATATACTTCGTATGCATAAAAGTGTATGTATTTATGTATTTAGTACATAAAATTGTTATTTTTATTTATTCCGATGAAGATCAAGATCAAGTCGAAATTCGGATGAACTCTAATTTTTTGGATTTTTCTCTGCTCCGAAACGGACCCGGTGAAGAAGAATTTTGCGATAAAAGCCATAGTATAAACATAATTTCAAGCTGCTAATAAGTTTCAATAATATTCTGCTAAGTTGAATTAAGACCAAGCTTAATGTCAAAGAGAGTCTGGTCAGCTTTGGAACAGATCCATCTTTTAATGCACATTATTTGAATATATTCACTCACATCCCAAGACAATTCAATAATTTTATTTTCCTACACTTAATAAAAAATATTAAAAAAAAAAAGACAATGACTAAATGATCATAATTTCACTTTTTTCTTTCTTTTGAATTTGTGTCAAATATGTGCTGAAGGTAAACGAGAAGTGTACACAGTTTGAAACAGAGTGTATTCTGATAAACGGTATTATTAATCACAAACAGTAGAAAACATTCCGGCCTGTAAGATGTGTCCGACCAAATGGTTAAGTAATCGATAAATAATCGACATGCCGGTTAAAGTATAAACCAAAAATTACAATTCGAAGGTTCTTTAAAACAATAAATATTCCAGCAGGATGGAACTTCAGCTTTCCACATCCTTTAAAGTTGCAGCAGAGCTCAAACACATACAAGTTTAGAATCTTATTACATTCAAATGCAATAATACAAACCATTAAAAAAATCCGAACATGGATATCATTCTGAAATGTCTCGCCACTTTATCACGGTTTATTAAACGGGATCTAACAGCAAAAATATCTCCCTACAAAACCAAGAACAAAAGCTGCACATTAGAACAAGGAGAAGTTTCATGCTAAATTGTGCAGAAAAAAAGTTTGTTTGTAGTTCAATAGAATGCACCTCATAAAATATCCAAGAAAACGAATTGGAACTGCATCTACGAAAATATAGAAGGGTAGATAGCATCTATTGTATCCATTACTTCATATCCAATAGGGGGCCATGGCCCCTCCAACATCTTTCAAGAACATACCATTTTATGTGAAGATCAATTATTCAAAGCAGTGTAATATTGTTGGCTCCCTAGAAAATTGTGTTTACTTGGCCCCGTCAGTAGAAAATCCTAGCTCCGCCACTAAATTTGCTTGATTAGCCAGCTAAATGCAATTAGTACGTTATCATATAAAGAAACTATCCTAATGTTCTTCATACGACCAAATTCGTCTGATTGGTCAAAAAAGAACTAGTCAATCAAGCATATTTACGATTATCTGAAATCTAACTAATGAAATATTAATGTGCAGAAGTTCTATTCCATTACCAACCTTTATAGGAGAAGAATTAAGCAGCAGCAGCCTGTTGAAGCTCTCTATCAGCCCGCTCCCTAATCCTCCTCTCAAGCTCCGGTCTGAAATGTCTAATAAGCCCCTGAACGGGCCAAGCAGCAGCATCACCAAGTGCACAAATCGTATGCCCTTCAATCTGCTTAGTCACCTCCTGAAGCATATCAATCTCCTCCAGCTTTGCATTCCCAACCTTCATTCTCTCCATTATCATCCAAAGCCAACCCGTGCCTTCTCTGCAAGGTGTACACTGCCCACAGCTCTCGTGCTTGTAAAAGTAAGACAGCCTAGCAATAGCATCCACCACATCGGTGGACTTATCCATTACAATCACAGCTGCTGTTCCTAGCCCAGATTGGACAGCCTTAAGCGCATCAAAATCCATCAACACATCCTCGCATATGTCCTTTGTGATTAAAGGAACAGACGAGCCACCTGGGATGACAGCTAGCAGATTGTCCCACCCGCCACGAACACCGCCACAGTGCCGCTCGATGAGCTCCTTCAGCGGTATACTCATCTCCTCTTCCACAGTGCATGGCTTGTTCACATGGCCTGAAATACAGAACAGTTTTGTTCCGGAATTGTTTTTCCTTCCAAAACTAGCGAACCACTCTGGGCCCCGCCTTAGTATGGTTGGCGAAACAGCCACTGTTTCGACGTTTGTGACAGTTGTCGGGCAACCGTATAGCCCGGCATTGGCTGGGAAAGGAGGCTTCAATCTAGGTTTCCCTTGCTTGCCCTCGAGGCTCTCAAGAAGAGCTGTCTCTTCCCCGCATATATAAGCTCCAGCACCGAAGTGGATATGCACATCGAAATCATAACCCGATCCACACGCATTCTTTCCCAACAGTCCAGCGTCGTACGCTTCTTTCCTAGCCTTTTCGAGGTTCAATCTTTCATTCACATACTCGCCACGGATATAAATATACGCAGCACTAGCCCTCATACCTACTCCAGCAATTAGACAACCTTCGAGTAATTTATGCGGATCGTGACGCATAATTTCCCTATCTTTACATGTTCCAGGTTCACTCTCATCGGCATTAACAACAAGATATGAAGGTCTACCATCGGATACCTTTGGCATAAAGGACCATTTAAGCCCAGATGGAAATCCAGCTCCACCTCTTCCTCGAAGACCAGATTTCTTCATCTCGTTGACAATCCAATCAGTTCCCTTAATTACAAGGTCTTTTGTCCTGTGCCAGTCTCCACGTTTCATGGCTCCTTTGAGGAATGGATCATGCAGCCCATATACGTTAGTGAAAATGCGATCCTCATCTTTCAGGCCGCCAAAGTGGGTTTTCTCTGGAGGAGGTGGAGGGGGTGGGGGCTGAGGGGTGGGAGAAGTTGTTGCAGCCTGGGTGCTGAATAATTTCCTCGCTAGGCCCCAATTTTCACCAGAGCGCTGAGCATAAGCGGTCCTTCGTAGAGAAAGAATGCTCTTTATAGGTGCCTGTTGAAATAATAAATAGTTTCAGCCATAAAGTTTCAGTAAATGGAAATTCCTTCCATTCCTTTAAACAAGATATAGAAAATTGCAGCAAATTTTGCTAGGGGGAAAAAAAAGGTATGCACTAACTACACAACACAACACCATAGTAGGTACTCAATCCTCAAAGCTTCAATTAAAATACATGACATTCTGTGGTAGGTGCCTAATTCATGGACAAGCAGCCTCGTAGATAAGAAGGCAAAGATTAAAAAACATGACGTATAACTGCTCTCATCTTTTTCTAATTAAAACTCTTGTATATTATCACAAAATAATTTTCAGAAAACTAACCAGTAAACGCATCAAATTATCAAATTTAGACTACATGGCTCATATCAAGACATCTGCAATGTACAAACCTAGGTACTTCATCACTCAGCCAACAAGGAGAACCTCAACCCTTTATCACCTCATATTAAACTCCTTATTTCCAGGAAAACAACTGAATTAAATTCTACAGGAAATTATTTCAGTAAATCTCTTTCGTTACCCAAACATTTCATGTTCACCAAAGATTTCAACTTCCCCCATTTAACTGCGAAATTATAATTTTATCGAGAAATCAATGGAAAACCCAAACATGTTTATCATAAACAAATGCATCCATGTCAGAACTACAGAATTATAAATTAGGGCTCGAACCTTGCACTGATAAGATAAAGTTCTATATTAAAAATCTGCTATTTGATTGAGGAAAATTAGAGAATAGCCCTAAAAGCAGCATTACTTTTACAATAAAAACAGAATTTGATCCTCGAGAAAACAAATAAATCGATTCGTATTATTTGCATTTTCAACTAATTCCATAGGCAAGATCCGGACTTTAAACTTCCACCAGATAGAAATTGAAAAGAAAAACATAGAAAAATAAACCGATTCAGATAGAACGCATACCATGAGCGCATCAAAATGTGGAACGGGCAGAGGTGCTGTGATGAACCGGCGTCGCAGCTGATTATCAGAGCGATAGAGAAAACAAATAGAGACGAGTGCAGAAGAGAAATCGAGCTAAATGGTACTTTCTGAGAGCAAGCCTACGGTAATTCGTGGGTGCGGGAGAAGCATAGACGGTCAGGATGCAAGTCTAATACGTTCGTTTGACCGCCATAAGAATCGACGGCGTACAATGCAATGATTTGGCTGTGGAGATCGAATTGGACACGTGGATGAATCGTGGAGCATCTGTAGCGACAAAAGCCTTTCAAAAGAGTTGGGCCATGTTTGTGACGTATACCTAACTAATTGGGTTGGTGTAAATTGTAATAAGAGCTTTAAAAGATAATTGGGCCATGATTTATAACTTAATGGGCTTGTTCTTTTTTATTCTTATGGATTTAGAAATTGAAATTTGTTTTTCAAATCTTCATACATGATTGGCCCGGCTCTATTTATTTTTTCGTCCCAAATTATTTGTAATTTTAATAATTAAAGTTTTAACTTTTATTAAATTAAATTTTTATAATTCTGAATTAGTTGAGAGAGACTTAATCAATAAATAATTAATAAGAACAGTAAATCAACACATAATTACACACATCTATGTGTGTGTGCTTACTGAGTAGTTATTTAATAAAATCTACGGTTCAAATTCACTCGACATATATAATCGAATATAACATCTAACTCCCGGTTCAAATTCACTCGACATAAATAATCGGGTATATCATCTAACTCCCGTTGAATGGTTGGCTGCCTTTTGGAAGAGAAGAATTTGCAGGCCAAATCCGGTTAGTTGTTTTGGTGTTTGGTATTGTGAAACTCTTTCATCATCATCATATCTTATATTAGCCGCTTAATTATATTTAATTACTAATTAGTAGATGATTCTTATGACTCATTATTAGAAACATAACCTATCGATTGATTATGTTTTGTCAGTAATTAGTAAAAATGGTGGGACAATCTTGGTACATCAAGTATTAGTGAAATTATCATAGATTATTGAAAAATTCATGAGACTCAACCATAATCAGTGCGTATATCATCTCATTTGATTGATAAAATTAACTATGATAAATTAAATAATTGGACTTGTTTGATGTATAGTAAAAGGTATAATATTATCTTAATTTGATTTTTATTGAGAAATTATTTATTAAATATATCCTAATCCAAATATAACATAATTATTATTAAATTAATTTAATCTTTGACTAATTTTGCACACGGACATCGGATGAAGTCAAACTTTTTTTCTTTTATTTTCTTGTTTATAATTTACATGGTTATCTAATTTTATTAGTAAGATTGTATTTTATTTTTAATTTTCTCAGAATCTTAATAAGTAAATGAAGCAAATTATGTGTCATTACCGCTAAATCATTTTAAATTTAAATACCTCTATATCGGTCTTGTAGTTGTTTTAACATTTTATAATATAATGAAACTCCGTTAAATCCAGTTCTATATATATATCTTCACACTCCGTTATTCCTTCATTTCTTCAGCTTGTCTTCCCTCCGCTCATGAGCGCTCACCCCCCAACACACACACACACACACGCGCACACACACACAGTGAAAACCTTGCGCATTGGGAATTTTGATGTGATTAATGGCGGCAGTATTCACCACCACATCAACAATCATCTCCGGCGGCGGCGGCGGAAGTCAGTACGTGATCGGGAGAAAACAACAAGTATTCCCGATGAGACTCCTCGCCGAGTACCAAAACGAGCCTATTTCTCAACGGCTCGTCGACGCGGCTCACGCCGACGATCTTCAGCTTGTTTCGGAACTCGTTTCTCACCCATCCGTCGACGTTAATTTCACCGGAACGGTTTGCTTGAAATCCAGAAAAACTGAGGTTGTTCTGAACGGAGAGTCGGCGAGTGAGGTTCGCATCGAATTCGAAGAGTTCAGGACTGACGTCACCGCTCTGTTCCTCGCTGCTCATAACGGAAACACCGCCCTAATCAGAGAATTGCTGGTGATCAATCATTCTTCTTAAATCTCCTATTTCAATTTTTAGAGATTTAAAAAAAAAATCGATTGTTTTTACCTCTCTAAATTTGATTTCGATGTCAAAATTAGATGCTTAATCATAAACCGAGCCGTTTATTGAAACGTGTACAGTGCAACATATTTAGGCATGTATTACTGTTATCTTTCCAGACGTGAAATGCCTGAGCAAATTTGGAAGATCTTTTTTTTTTTTTTAATTAATATAATTAATTTTTTTAATATAATTTTGGTGTTTTATATAGTTTAGTAATAAATTTTTCTTATATTTATATATGTTGAGATACAATTGAATTTGAATTTGAGGGAGCTGTTTTGTTCTGAAACCGCCACTCTGTAATTTCAAATCGGGTGAGCAATAATTAGCAAGAAAATTAATTAATCATTATAATTTGTCATTCTCTATGCCCAGCCTAAAGGTTTCAGTGTATTCTAAGTTAATATTAATTAAATACATGGCTGCCTAATTTGATCATCTTTTAAATCATTTTTTAATTATAATTAACTAATTAAAATTTGTTTCTTTCCGGGGGCAGAATGCTGGAGCAAATGTGAATAAAAAAATGTTCAGAGGGTATGCAACAACAGCAGCAGTAAGAGAGGGCCACATTGAGGTATTGGCAATGCTGTTAAACGGTGGGGCCGGTCAAGCTGCGTGCGAGGAGGCTTTGTTGGAAGCATGCTATCTCGACCGTGTGGGGCCCGCTGAGCTGCTCATGGATTCCGATATGATCCGCCCTCATGTTGCTGTCCACGCCCTCGTCACTGCATCCAGCCGAGGCTTTGTTGATTTCGTCGAAACGCTCATTAACGTAATTTTTGTGCTCCTACTAAATATTTTTTTTTTGTTTTTTCGATTAAGTTTCTTTTATCAATTTTGTGATAATACAGAATGGAGTGGATGCCAATGCAAATGCAAGGATATTGCTACAATCGTCCAAACCATCTCTTTACTCCAACGTTGACTGTAATGCCCTCGTTGCAGCAATCGTTAGTCGACAGATCTCTGTAGTCCAGCTCCTGTTAAAGGTATTGACTTAGGCCTTGGTATGAATTTATAATTGTTGGAAATTTGCTTAAAATAAAATTATTTTAATATGAAAGAAAAATTAAAATTAATTATTTTTTTGGAAGGGTAATTAGATTTTAGACACACCTATTCTTTGTAGAATATTTCATTATGTATTCTATATCAAGAGTTTGTGACACATTTAAATGCTCATTGTACTCGAAATTTCGACTGCTGATATTTCGAGTTTAGCCTAGCTCCTCGGCTAAACTCTGCATATTTTCACCTACAATATTGCATCGACCATTTTTGCTAAATATCACTACCCGTAATAGTGAACCGGGACCCACAATAACGTAACATCTTTTATTTTGTGGAAATTAAAATAGGCTGGATGCAGAACAGACACCAAAGTTAGGCTAGGTGCGTGGTCCTGGGATATCATTACAGGAGAAGAATTCCGAGTAGGTGCATGTTTAGCCGAGCCATATCAAATCACATGGTGTGCTGTCGAATACTTCGAAACCAGCGGCTCCATCTTGCGAATGCTCCTCCACCATCTCTCCCCCAATATCTCCCATCTCGGAAGAACAATCATCCATCACGCAATCCTATGTGGCAACGCAAGAGCGTTCGATGTGCTTTTAAGTTGTGGAGCTGATAAAGAATTTCCGGTCTTAACATCTCAGCATCATACGGACTTCCGCCCCGTCCACATGGCCTCCCGCCTCGGGCGGGGCCCGATTCTCCGCCTATTGATCAACGCCAGCTGTAATCTGAACTCAAGAACAGGATCCGGTGAGTCAGCACTGATGATCTGTGCCAGATATAAGCAGGAGGAGTGTCTTAAGCTTCTGGCTTCGGCAGGTTCCGATTTCGGTTTGTGTAATAACTCTAGTCAGTGTGCAATGTCTATTGCTGGATCGGTACAGTGGACACATATCTTCCAAGAAGCAGTTTTAGACGTAATTCGATCCGGAAAAATAGCTTATTCAACCAATCCTGAAATTTTTTCTTCGTTGTTATTTGCCACTCGAGCAAATGATATCGAGGCCGTAAAGAAACTCATCAAACACAAAGATTTGAATCTCGAGGAGAAAGACGAAAATGGATTCTCAGCGGTAATGGTTGCTGCAGTAGGCGGTCAAATCGATACTTTCAAGCTACTAGTTGATGCCGGAGCTGATTTGGAAGCACGTAATAACTACGGCGAAACAGCAATAACCCTAGCGGAAGCTAGCCAAAACAGAGAAGCATTTGCTAAGGTTATACCATCTACAAAGGAAAATAATAACACTAGTATTATTTCCATCGAATCCTCCGCTCTACATAAGGCTGCACGATTCGGAAACCTAGAGTTAGTCCGAGAATTGGCGAAAGAACATCGTGATGTAATAAACACTCTCGATAATGATGGATATACCCCTCTCATGCTGGCAGCAAAGTCGGGCAACGTGGCCATGTGCCAGGTTCTAATATCCCACGGCGCGAAGTGCGATGTACAAAACGGAGCGGACATACTAGACGAGCTTGCTCGAAGGCTTGTGGTGGCTGGTGGTTGTGTGAAGAAGCACACAAAGGCGGGAAAAGGGGCCCCACACGTGAAGAAGCTGAAGATGGTGGAATCTTCGGGTTTATTGCAGTGGGGGAAATCGAGTAAGAGGAATGTGATTTGCCGAGGGGCGGAGGTCGGCCCCAGTTCGGAGTTTCGGTGGAACAGGCGGAGGAGGAGCGATGCGGATGATTCTGGCGTGTTTCGGGTGGTGACTACGAAGAACAAAGAGTTTCACTTCTCTTGTGAAGGTGGGATTGAAATGGCTAAGCTGTGGGTGAGAGGGATCAAGATTGTCACTATGGAGGCTATTTTTGGGAGGAATTTTTGAGATGTGTAGATCATTTTTTCATTGAGAGTTTCTATATATTACTAATATATTTGAAATTCCATCATGTGTTTGAGTGTTATCACAAATGAAATATTTTTTTGGACTATTGAATTTTTAATTGAATATAAGACTTATAAATGAGTTATTTAATATTAAGTTCCTCATTTAAATATATTATTTTATTAGTCCTTCATATTGCAATTAATTGTATTTGAGGCACTGAACTTGACTAACCAAAGTCGCATGCGAGAACCATCTCGGCCTGCATAATAATTAAATAGCGACTTCTAAATCCGTACAACCTGGATTTCAAATTTCCCCCAAATTCTCCTATGGAAGGCTAAACCCCAGCTATCAGAAATCTCAGTTCTTCCAATGGCGCAATTGCCCATACTCCGATACGAAGAAAAAATCGCAGAAACTGTGGAGAAAAATCCTGTAGTAGTTATCATTGGAGAAACAGGTTCGGGAAAGAGCACGCAACTTTCCCAAATTCTTCGCAGGAGAGGCTACACGAAAGCCGGCTGCATTGCTGTTACCCAGCCGCGCCGTGTAGCTGCTGTTGCAGTATCAAGGTATTTTTCTCGCTTTCAGATACGAGTTTACTTATGTATTTACACGGAGATCGTTTTTCTAGGTCTGATTGTCTATCTTTTATGTTTTTCTTCTTCGCCTTAGCAGTTTGATTTTCGATTTTCTTAACTTATAGTGAAGTAGTTATTTGCAGAAAATTGCTTTGGCAGAATTTGGGAGTTTAATGAGTGAATTTGGCACTGTACTATTCACTTCCTAGAGTAGGAAGCTACCTGTTTGTTCATCTAATGGCGTACTTGCTATGGAGTGCTAATCACAGACTTAGAAGTTAGAATGCACGTAATCGTACTAGTTCCACGGCTGATATAAATAACTCATCTGAAATAAAAATCTAGAAATTATGGTTACTTCAATCGGTACTTATCTGAGAAAGGGTGGTATCCTGTTTCTTTGCATTCAAAGGCAGCATGGCTTTTGCTGATTTGCAATAGACTACGTTTGAGTTTCGTACTTTTGTTAGTTATAAATTTCACATGTTTCCGTATTTCTCTCGGTGTGTGCATGTCCGTGAATTTTTAATTATTTTTTCCCTCCCATTGTAACGAACAGGCGTGTTGCAGAAGAATTGGATGTTAAGCTTGGCGAGGAAGTAGGTTATGCCATACGCTTTGAGGACAGAACTTCGGAGAGGACATCTATTAAGTAACACGACTTTATCATACAATTTTTTTTCTTCTAGAAGTGACAAATTGTGTTGAATCACATTATTAAATAATAACTGGTGGTAATTGGACTGGCAGATACCTCACTGATGGAGTTCTCCTTCGTGAAAGTCTTTCCAATCCGGAGCTGAACCAATATTCAGTCATTATATTAGATGAAGCTCACGAGAGGAGCTTAAACACGTAAATTTCATCATTATAATTCCTCCAGTTGTGATTTATGTGATTTGTTGGTTTTATTGCCTTTTGTTTCCTATTGCCTACTTTGCGGTTATAAATGCTTTTATGTATATTGCATGAGACTTGTGTATACCATTTCTTATTTTTCACATGTGAACTTTCTGATTTTGACTTTATGAAGTTATATCAGTTTGACTTGTTGAAATATATATTGTCAGGGATATATTGCTGGGATTGATGAAGCGGTTGGTTAAGTTACGTGCATCCAATTTAAAGGTTTTGATAACTTCAGCTACTCTTGATGGTGAAAAAGTATCTAGATTCTTTTCCGATTGCCCAATCCTCAATGTCCCAGGGAAGTTGTTCCCTGTTGAAATCCAACATAGCTCAGAAAGGGCCAAAAGTTACGTTGAAGCTTCTTTAAAAACAGCTATTGGTATGAGTTGGTTTTGGTTGTATGGCATATGAATTAAGTATTGTTTTGTTAGTCACTTTATTATACGTATCACGTTGGGGATGAGAAATAGGTGTGGGGGCGATTAAGAGCCCTGTCATTGCTTGCCTCATTTTCTTCTACTCTGGCTTATCTAATTGGATGCTTCATACACGTTTTGTAGATATACACACTCACGAACCCGAAGGCGATGTACTAATTTTCATGACAGGACAGGTTTGCATCTTATTCTTGTCTACTATTATATTTTGTAATTGCATTCATGATGCTGTACCATTCCCATATAAATTTTAATATAATATTAACCGAAATTACATTGTAGGATGATATAGAGAAGTTGGTAATGAAGCTGGAGGAGAGAATTAAAAATCTGGAGGAAGGGTCTTGCATGGATGCTATGATTCTTCCTCTTCATGGATCTTTGCCTCCTGAATTGCAGGTAGTTTTTATTTCTAACAGGTTGCTATTTTTTTCTATTTGAATGAAAATATTGAACATTTTGTCATTCTTCATTTCTGTTCAGATATTACTCCTAAGAACTTTTCTCTCACAACTTTCCGTTCTCTTGTTCTGGAAATTAAGTTTGCAACTATTCCCGATTCATGCTGGTATAGCTTGCTATACAGAAATACCACCCTGATCAAGATCAGTAATTCTAGCATTTATATATGATATAGGCTGGGAGCTTTTAGGATCTTTCGTGATGATGAAGTACTCAGTTTCTGCTTTTTCAGAGAACTTTTGTTGATCTTACTATCTTAGAACTTCCTCTGGTTGTTTATCAAGTCGTGCTTTTCTGTCTTCATACTGTATATAGTTAGTGTTCCTAGGAAGCGTGAGGTTCTTATCTTTGTCACTATTATACTCTTACACTTGCATTACCTTTGCAGGTCCGTGTATTCAGCCCTCCACCTGCCAATTGTCGTCGATTTATTGTTTCTACAAACATAGCTGAGACTTCTTTGACTGTCGATGGTGTAGTGTAAGAGACTTGATGATCTTTGACTTTTTGTGTTACATCATATCATATATATTTAATCACTGGCTCATATGAAGCATCTTTTCTGGGTGTAAGTTTGAGAATTCTGATTTGAACTGCAGGTATGTTATTGATGCTGGTTTCGTGAAGCAACGACAGTACAACCCATCAACTGGCATGTATT
Source organism: Erythranthe guttata (assembly GCF_000504015.1). The sequence continues at coordinate 185,905 of NW_012192971.1, forward strand.
CACTTGATACCATCCAAATTAGCAAGTATGAATTTCCACTTCCTACTATTCCATCTTTTATGGTTCTTATTCTACCTGCATTTTGCTTTGATACTCCAACTGAATCCTGCTGGCTGCTTGTGAATCTACCTTTTTACCGATCTCTATGACCTTGTGATTCAGTGTGGTATGTTGTAGTATACAATATGTTTGTCTTTATGCTTATTCAGACAACAACCTGGTCTCAGAGTGCAGGCCCGTCAGCGTGCAGGAAGAGCTGGAAGAACACGTCCTGGGAAGTGCTATCGTCTTTACCCTTCTATGATTTACGAGGATGATTTTTTGGATGCTACTGTCCCTGAAATACAGAGATCTTCACTTGCGGGGACTGTCCTCTATTTAAAATCATTAGACCTACCAGACATTGATATTCTCAAATTTGACTTCCTCGACCCACCTTCCTGTAAGAAAGCATTTCTTTACCTACCTTCTATTAAATATCTCTGTGTTCTTATCAGATTTATTTTCTCTATAAGAATGTGAGTGGTTAATCCTTGAATTGTCTTGGCTGCAGCTGAGGCTTTGGAAGATGCCTTGAAGCAGTTGTATCTCATTGATGCCATAGATGAAGATGGTTCAATTACACATCTTGGACGAACCATGTCTGGTAATTTTGTTTTTATTTTTTTCTCTGTATAGAAATCTTGTCTTAGTGAGACTTACTCCCTCCGTAGGAGAATATATACACATAACACCGCACCGGGATAAAAAAGGAACTACACATCCTACCTCACCTATAGGGTTAAGACTTCCAAGTTTTAACAGTACTTCCACTTGGAGAAAAAAATATATGACAGAGCTCTATGTAGGACAACAAATTATCCACATCCGAACAATAATTCTGTGGATCCTAGAAAAACAACATGCGTAGAAGTAGGGAGGCGGAAATTTATTCTTGGGAGGTTTTCTCAAATGTCCAAATTTTCTGTATTATGCAGAGCTTCCATTGGAACCTTCACTATCAAGAACCTTGTTAGAGGCAAACGAGTGTGGTTGCCTGTCTCAAGCTCTAACAGTTGCTGCGATGCTATCTGCAGAAACCACATTGTTTTTAGGTCAAAGGTAGCTTAACATGTTCTGCTACTGTGTGTTCTACAGGCATGCCACTTTTAGATCATTCCCAAATTCACTTGTCTTTCACTTGCAGTAAAAATACCGAAAAGAAGCGCAAGCACCCTCCTTCTAACCTTCCCGACGGTTCTGGCTTGGGAGACCACATTCAGTTACTTCAAATTTATGAGCATTGGCATCAGACTGGCTACAACATAGACTGGTGCAAGGAAAATAACCTGCAGGTGCTAATTTTTCGTTTTTGTCCACAGTACTCTAGATACATGGATGTGACTGTGATATAAGCAGATGTTTATGAACTAGTTCAAATTTTTAGAATAATTAGGATACTTCACCTGGTTATGTTGGTATTCTTGATGTTTTAAATATCTACCCCGTCTGAGTTTTTATTAAGAAATATTTCATCATTAACTGATCTTAGGTGAGGGGGATGATGTTTGTCAAGGATGTAAGGAAACAATTATGCCAAATAATACAGAAAATTGCGAAAGGTAAGTTTTTGCACAAGTCTCACCCGCAGTAATTTTTCCTTCCAGCTACTGATAAACTGGAAATGTCGTAATTGACTATGCTATTTTAGTTCATTTTCAGAATGCGACCTAACCATTGTGAGTATTTTCTCTCAATATTAACAGGATCTACGGATGTCAAAGAAAGTAAAAGACGGAAAGACCAAGATTACAGAGCTCTGAGAAAATCTCTCTGTTCAGGATATGCAAATCAACTTGCGGGGGGAAAGTTTTTTTAAAAAGGGTTTCCCCCCCCGGGTTTAAAATCCCAATTTTTTCGGGAAAAAGGTTAAAAAAAAATTTTTTTTTTTTTTTAAAAAAAAAAATATTCCCGGCCCCCCCCCCCCCCCCCCCCCCCCCCCCCCGCCCACCCACCCACCCACGCACAATTGCTCTAACCGAGTCTGATGCTATTATTGTAGGTGCATCCATCATCAGTACTGAAAGCAGATGAAGATGGATTGCTCCCAAATTTTGCCATATATCATGAACTCATTGCTACAACACGGCCATATATGCGTAACGTATGTGCTGTTGAGGTGCACTGGGTCAGGCCCATCATAGCTAAACTCGATAAACTAAATATCAGCAAACTCAGGTCCCACAATCTTTATTTTTTCTTTAAGAAAAAATACAATTCTAATGTTGGTTTATAGCTCAATATTCATATGCAATCTGTATTTTGTGAAGCAGTGGTGGGACCCGTTTGTCGGATGAAAAAGTTGAATCGGAAACCTTAGACTTGCCCAAGGATGATAATAATGCTGATGCTGCTCAGGCTCTTGATGACAGGGAGAGCCGAATTCTCGCTGCTCGGGAACGATTTCTTGCTCGTAGTGCTAAAGCCAGCAAATAACACAACGGTATCAAGCGTGGGAAGTCTTCCTTTCCTTTCTACCACCTTTAGTTTTCTGATTGAGAAGATAAAATTTTATAATTAGTTTAAAGGCCTCGTAAAATTGAAAAATAGGATAAATTTAAGCTAGAAAAATAGTTTTTTATTTTTCTTATAGTGAACTCAACTTGTAAGTAATGAAACATTTTTTTTGAGGTTTCCAATTCATTTGACCTATTTAAATTTTAAACCTCTAAAATCATGTTAGTCGACACAAGTGAGTTAAATATTTAAATTGTACCGAATATTTGAAATTGTGAATTACTTAATATGAGGAACAAAAAGTAATGTTATTTATTTATTTGTTGAATTATTATTGAAACTTGAAAACAAATGATCAAAAGATGGGAGTTGGGTTTTGCATTGGGTGGGTCGATATTTAGCCCAACTCTATTGTGAAGCTGAAGAAATACAAACCCAGCCCATTTAGAATACTTGTTAAACTTTAATATTTAATACCAAAATATTTGATGAATCTCGTGTTCTCAGGCTCAGCTATCTATCTATCATCTGGAAATCATGAATGTAAAGCAACATTTAACCACTGTAAGTGAGGGCCTCTCTCGCTTTTTCCCTTTTTGCACCCCCTCTTCTTGTTTTATGTATGACTTGTCAATCATTGAGCTCTCTACACGTCAACTTTATTTAATATTATATGGCATATGCAATCCAATAATGCCTATACTATAATTTATGTCCGTTTGTGTGTACTCAATATTAGTCAAACATTTCTTCTATGTTACTTACACAACTTTATCGGGTCATATTCATTCTTCTGTAAATGTGTGTAGACTAACACACACACACACACACACACGTATTTCTGCGTAAATGCTGCTTAAAATTCAAATAAAAAGACCTACCCAAATGTTATTGCATAGAGTTTATATTTAGAGCATCAAATAGAAATCTGCCTTTATTCCTACGTCACCCCAGAATATTAAAAAAAAACATATGGTTGGATAACTGTTGCATTTGCTTGCATACTACTACTGTAAGTTGAAATAGATGGCACAATTGCATCATCAGAAATTAAATGAGATTTAAAAAAAAATTATATCATCCCAAAGTTCCAGCTTTAAAATCTGTCTTTTTTTCTTAGAGAGAGAAAGAGAAAGAGAAAGAGAAAGAGGTGAAATCTCTTGTTTTTAGATAGAGGAAAAAGGCCCTTGAACTAGTTAAGAGTCCCAACTACTATACAGAGGGGTCATTTAATTAGGAGAATCATCTACCGATCTTAAAATTATTTGATAAAATAATTCTTGATTGCCCATGTGGAACATTCACCATGATCTTTATGTCACTCGTTTTAATCATTTCTCCTCATTTTCAGCTTCGTCGGAGTTGGGTTTTCCTTTTCTACTCTGATCGATAACTACAAAGTTCATTTTTTTTCTCCATCTATGGCAGAAGTTCAAATACAGATAGAAGCTGAAGAATCTATAACCCCTCACGAAACCACGCCTCTCCTTAAAAACCCAGACGAAACCCAAGTACCCAACCCACCAGACGACGAAGAAAACGACAAAGAAACGCGTTTAGACAAAACCCTTCAAAGGCTAGACTTCTTTCTCTCTCTCTTAGGGTTTAATAACCAGTCCTCTGTATGGAGCTTTCTGTTATCTTGGGCACTGTTTTTGGCGATTGGGGTTTTTCTCCCAATTGTGGTGCTCGAGCTCTCTAATTGCCCTGGCTGCGAAAAGGATCAGATCAAGAGTTTCGAAATTGGAATAGTGATTTCTCAGGCCTGTTTGGCTGCTGCTTCTTTGATATGCCTTTCGCACAATCTGAGGAAATACGGTGTTAGGAAATTTCTATTTGTCGATCGATACAGCGGTCATGTTGAAAGGTTCAGTGATCAGTATGTGCAGAAGATTTCAGTGAGTAATGCTTCTATTTCACTTTTATGTTCTGTCAATTTATTTACTCAATTTGGCAAAAAAAAAAAGCCCTCTTGATTTTTTCTAAGTTTCTATAATTCACTGGAGATTTGTTAACTAACGGTTCTGCTATGATTTTTTTTTTAAATTCGATTATCATATCATGATCTTGATGGATTTTAAATACTGAAGAAGTTTGTTTGATGGATTTTTGTTTCATTTTCGGTGTTTTTTGTAGGATTCGATGCGCTTGCTAGTACTATGGGTATTCGCATGCTGCCTTTTAAAGACTGCACGTGAAATAATCCGAATAATGTATGTTCGTCACGAGTCATTGTGGCAATCTGCTGCAATTCTGGTAGCTTTTGTGTTATCGTGGACCTTTGTGACCACTATCATTATTTCAGCCTGCGTAATGTTCCATTTAGTTTGCAATTTGCAAATTATACATTTCGAGGATTATGGAAAGCTTTTGGAAAGAGAATCCGATGTTGTGGTATTACTGCAAGAGCATGCTCGTCTGCGATATTACCTCTCTAAAATAAGTCACAGATTTCGAATATATCTTCTTCTGCAGTTTGTGATTGTCACTATAAACCAGTTTCTCACTCTGTTCCAGACCACTGGATATAAAGGAATAATTACCTTCATCAACGGTGGTGATTTTGCTGTAAGTTCTAATTTTGACTCGACGTAGTTTAATCTCGCACCTGTCTTTGAGTCAATTATGGATTTAAGATGTAGGGGTGGAAATAGGAATGAAATTTTGGTTTCTTCTGATTCCGAGCCTAAATTTTCCGATTTTGCAACAACTTTTTTTTATTCTGAATTCCAAAAACTATGATTTCCGATGTGGTTTAGATTGGAGGTAGAAAATATATGAGATTTCAATTTCGATTTCGATTTCTGATCCAATTTTAATTTCTGAGAATTCTTTTTTTTTTCCCCGAAAATTACTCTTATGTTTTCCGATTCCCAGCGATTCCAATCCATAAAAAATCGATTTTGGAACAAGTTTATTCATTCTCGATTTTCTCAATATGTTTGGAACATAGTTGGATTTTAGTTTTCCACTTCCGAAATCGGAAAATGACAGTAAGTGCCAATTCTGATCCGATCAGTCCGATTGCTAAATTCATGCGATTGTTTTCTTGAAACAACTCTAAAAATAGCCCTAACTAATTAATTTTATATAATTTTGTTGAAATATCCAGGTGTCATCAATTGTTCAAGTGGTGGGAACTATTCTTTGCTTGAATGCTGCTGCAAAAATATCCCACAGAGCACAAGGCATTGGAGCACTTGCAAGTAGATGGCATGCTTTAATGACATGCACCGCTACAGAGTCATCTCAATTACGAACTTCAAATAGCATTGCAAATTTAGAGACCGCTTATAAGTCGGGCTCGTTTAATAACGACTACTCAGAAAGTGATTTGGAGTCACTTGATTTTATTACAGCACCGACAAACGTGCAGCTGGCATCGTATATGTCTTCTTACCACAAAAGACTGGCTCTAGGTACTAACTACTATTTCTCATAATAAAATTACACAAGTGAACATATCTACAAAACAAAGCATTTTGAAATATTTTGTATATAGTGATGTATTTGCAGGCTAATCCGGGTGGAATCACGATATTTGGGTGGACGGTTGATCGAAGTTTGATCAACACGATATTCTTCATTCAACTATCACTGGTTACATTTGTATTGGGCAAGACTATAGTTGTCACACCAGAATAGCTAGCATATTGGTTTCGCCACATCTAGGCCAGGTTCACGATATACTACACACCAAAAGCCCTGAAATTGACAACCACTTCCAGACGAGACGATTTTTGGCCCTCATCTTCGATTCCTGTTCGTGAAATTCATCAGATGCTTGATATATATACGATGGAATGGTAATCCGTGTGAATATTATTTGTACGAAATCAGAGCGGCTTGCTGTAATGTAAGTTCTTTTGCACAGAAGAAAAGATTACAGGTTTACATCTCATCGCTATAGTACACGGTTTTTTTTTTTCTTCTTTTTTGAGCTAAAAATCGATGAAATGTTCAATTTTTAAAATTTACAATTTATCCGTTTTTTTGAATCTTATATCTATTTATGGTAACGAAGTAGATATTTAAAAAAATATTTATCAACATTAGAACGGGTTTATGTTGGTCAAAGCAATTAATTTCGTTCAACGCACGCACGTGATTCACCAAACAATAACTTCATTTTATTTCAAAAATCAAATTCTATTTCTCAACTTTTCAACATAATAAAAGAAAAATAGTAAAGTTATCTATAAAAAATGTTATACTTCAAATTGTAACAAAAATATGAACAATTAAAAAAAAAAAACTCTTAACTCGAAATATTAATCAAGCCAAAAGCCAGAAATCTTTCTGTCGTTTAGTGGTAATGAGATAGCCACCAAGTTTCTTGCTCTTCCTTCTAACAGCAACGGCCATACAACTAGCATTTTGCACACAATACTCCGCCACTCCGCCGCCAGTCGTCGGTGCCCGGTTCCCAGCCCACATCAGCATCAGCCGCCACGTGAATGACCGTTTTCTCTGCCCTAGCACCAGCAGCGCCACCCCTTGCTTCTTCGCCGCCTCCACTATTGCAGGTCCTCTATAATCTTGCCCAGCTTCCACCACCGCCGCCTCAACATACACCTATTATAGGACGATCGTTTAATTTTTTTTAATATTATTAGGTGTAATTTAATTATCTCGATCGATCAAGAATATTGACATGTACGTATTTACCTGAGGCCACTTAAGTTGGCATGAACTCTTCATACAAGTGACAAATTCAGGTACTTTAATTGTAGATTGATCACCTGCCAAAAATAACAACTTCTTATCTTAGCAAACAAGATATGAGCTACAATTTAAATAATTATATATATACACACACATATTATATATGTGCAAACCTTGTCCTGAAGGCTTAGTAACATAGAGAAGAATCACCAAATCTTGATTCTGAACAGTGTGTGTAAGTGCCCATTGGACAGCAATCTTAGATTCCGGGCTCGAATCGACCACGATCATGACTTTCCGGCCACTTTTTGATCCCTGTTTCTCAGCACCACCGCCGGAATATTCCTCCTTCTCGACTTTGACAGAATCATCTTTCTTTTCTTCATTCTCGCTATTCTTGGATTGCATTGGTGGCGAACGAAGACGAATTAGAGGCCTAATCCTGTTTAAGCAAAAATTAGGCATTTTAGTTGCTATTTTGCCCATTTTTTTTTAATATTTATTATCTCAATTGTGAACTGATTTCTGCTAATTCTATGAAGGAATTTGCAAATTAAAGCTGCTCTTGAAAGGGAGTTTTAAGTGTTGTTTATATAAGAAGAAAGTTTATGAAAAAATAAATAAAATAATAAAATAAAAAGAAGCAAAATTTGGACATTGTTTTGGCCTACTAATACATGATAGCCTGGGCCATACTATGTTTATTTTTATTTTTTTTACTTTTCTTCTTTTTCCAAATTAATCATTTAAATGCTTTTCTTTTAATTTCTTTAGGCTTGTGTGTGTACTTTAGAACGTGGCTGTATCATAAAAACAGTAGGGTCATAATATATTCTTATGGAATATTTATTTAGGTGTTTAGTCGAATCTTGGTAATTTAATACCAAAATATTTAGAAATGATTTCTTCATTTGAGTTTGAAAAGATATGTAAGCATAAAACTTAATTATGTGGAGTATAAAATTGATTCTATACATTAATTTCTCGAGTATTTTTCAATACTTTAATATTATAAAAAAAATAATCTCATTAATAATTATTTTTTCTAAGTGACTGTTATATAATTTTGATTAGTAAAGTTTCAATAAACATATTACAGTTTTGGTCAGTTGTAAAGATGGAGAAAAGGGAGATGATAATGATGAGAGAAGGTGATATATATAATCATGGAAGAAATTTACAATCATGATTAATCATCAACCAAACAAGACTTGAGTTAACGGAACACATCACAATTTGACTATTGCTTTTATGATTTAATTTTATATTGCATTTTTAATAGGGATAACAACGGAGCGGGTATGACAATCTCCCTCTCAAAATCCTCATTCCCACCCCGTAAAAGTCCTCGTCGGGCATCCCCATTCCCGTTCTCATGAACGTTACGCGGGTATCCACGGGCGTGCCCCGCCAAAATCTCCCAAAAATTATACATTTATGTATTTTTTGAAAAATTATTCTTTGTGAAGAAGCGAGCTAAAAACAATAAAAAAATAATTATTTTATAATTTTTGTTTCAAAAAAAAAAGTTAAAAATAAAAAAATAATTTATTATGTACAATTACTAAATTAACAACGTTAGACCTTTTTTTTTTAATTTATTTTTTTCAAAACGTTATTATAATTTATAGGGTAAATTACAACCACCTACTGAGGTATGGTTAAATTATGGAAAAAAACCCCTTATGTTTGGACAATTACATCGACTCCTCAACCATGAATTTTCTTACATCTCCACCTTTATGGTGACAAATTGAACATAATCATCTAAATTATGTGGAATGTTCTCTAGTTTATACTCGTTTTGTGTAAAAATACAGTTTATGATGCACCACAATCTGATATATACAAGCCAAAAAACACATCTTATGATCATCTTAGCTTCAAAATTTGGAGCTCGAATGGGATAAATCAGGTCCAAAATTGAGAATATTCCATATAATCTAAACGATTCCGCTAAATTTGAAACCGTAAGGGTAGACGTGTAAGAAAATTTATAGTTGAAACCCGATTATAATTACCTTAACAAGAGGGGTGTTTTCGTAATTCAGGGTTGGTTTTAATTTACCCTAATTTATAATTAAAAAAATAATATATTTGATATATCAAAACTCAAAAGCAAAATAAATATTGATCCAAGACATTAAAAACACAAACAACACCACGTTAAAAAATAAAACGAAAAAGAAAGAAAGAAATAAAAATCGAGAATCCAACCAAATCTCAATTACACACCAAAAAAATCAGCTAATTCCGGCTGAGATAGAGTCCTAGGTATCTTCTTCTTCCAATTTCTCTCTACTTTCAACACACATTACAAAACCTCTCTTCTCCCCCATTCTAACTCATTAATTCCACACAATATTGCTTTCAGGTTTTTTTTTTCTCTCTCCCCTTTTTTTCGTCGGAGAAAAGTTTGAACTAGATTTTTTTTGTCTGCGTGTGAATATAGATTTTTGATTTTTCCGAGCCTTTTTTTTAATTATCTGAAATAATGGGGTTCCTGTGTAATTAGTGTTGTCTCCTTTGTTTGGGTGGGTTCCGTTGATCATGGTTGCCGATGATGTTTTTTGCATGCTGTGGTGCTACAAAGTTGACACCTTTTTTTATTTTTATTTTTATCTCATTATAAATTTCTATTTTTTTTTAAAAACCCTTTTTTTTTTAAATTTTTATCTAGCATTGTAATTAATCCCCTGATTAATCATGATTACGCCCAGGTTTCACTTTTTTCTGCTGTTAATTAGTAAATTGATGAATGGGTACCTGCAAATTTGAAGAAAAAAAAAGGAGAATTTTAAATGTATATAATAAATATTGTTATTTATATTGTTATTTGATGCAATTCTTGCACTTGTGTTCTTAATTGAAGGTTTAGGGTTCTTATGTTGAGAGAGGAGACTGATTTCACACAATGGGCGCCCTCTGTTGTTGTTTTCGTGTTCATGATGTGCAAGATGATGATAGTAATAATAGCTCGAATAATTCGAGTCCCGATAATTGTTTGTGCCCGAAAAGCTTCTTTAGCAAGTTGTTGAGCAAGGTATATTTCAAGGCATTTTTTTTTTCTTTTCGTTACATTGATAATTGATGCTCGATTTTTCGGATTATTGATCTCGAAATTGTAAAAGATATAATCTTTTTATTCAATGATGATGCTTCCTTCACAAAAGAGAATGGTATTATTTTTTTCTAATGTGTTTGTCTTGAGAAAATAATAAAAATAAATTGAAATTGAGTTCGATTTTTCGGATATGAAATTGAGTTTCTCTCGCCTCATATTGAAGCTTTGTAATTAGAAACGAAGATGAAATTGAGTTCGATTTTAATGAAAATCAATTTCTTCTGAATTTTGGTCGTTGCATTTCCTTTTTGTTTCCCCTTTTCTCCAAAATACAATTACAGTTATCTAAGTAAGTACCATATGTGTGGAAATTGTCTACAGAAAAAAGCCACCTCACCGCCTAGTCAGCATGCGTCTTCTTCAAATACTGAAGTGGTTTCAAACAGTTCGTCTCATTCCAGTGGGGCCCACAATGCAGCTTCGTCCGAAAGCGCTAGTGCCAGGTTATTGCAAGAAGAACAAAGTGATGGATCAAGGGGAAGACAGGAAAAAGGAAACAGCCGTTCGAGAGTTCAGCCCGAGCCAGCTGGACAAAGTGGTACTCAAATAAACCCAAAATCTACAGGAGAGGGCAAAATAGTCATTTCGGTCAGTGAAGTTGAGGTTCAAGAACGGAAATCCCAGTCATCGAAAAAAGTTGAACTTTCGTTTCCCTCACTACGTGAAGTCGAGGAGTGTCCAACGTGTCTTGAGGGTATGTACGTTTGCAAAATTACGGTTTTGTTATTTTATTATTTTTTTTTTAATTAATTGTTTTTGGGTAACAGAGTATACGGAAGAAAATCCAAAGATAATAGCGAAATGTTCACATCATTATCACCTCAGTTGTATCTACGAATGGATGGAGAGGAGCCACAATTGTCCGGTTTGTAGAGAGGTGACGATTTTATTTAATAATTAATTATACTTTTGGAATTTGGGTCATATTGAATTTGTACCTTAAACTATAACATGAAATGTTATTGCAATGATAACAAATAACCAAGACTATATTGATTTATTGCAATTAAATTGCTTTTCCCCCCTCTGTTTTCTCTAGTTGATGCTGTTCGATGAATAAACTTGAGCGAACAATGTGGGACCGGAGCTGCAAGAACAAGGAAGAGATAATAATTCATGAGGATACATGTCGATTAAAGGTTTTTATACTAATATTATTGAATTTTGTTTTCTTGCAAAATATCTCGAAATAGGGCATTTTTCACGTATGGTTCTTCCGATTGTTCACCTTATAAATTATTTTTTTCTCCACCCCAATATCATGTTCAATTTGTTCTATATATTTTCACACACACACACACACACACACACACACACACACACGCACACACACACACATTAAGTGTGTGTAATTTGGTCCATCTGAAATAAGTATTGAGGCACAATTAGAATAGGACTTGCAAGAATCACACATAAGATTTAATTACATTATTATTGTCAATTAAGATTCTTAATGAGCTCCACAATTTACAGCCCCATATGAATATAACTCATGGCAAAAGAGTAATTTGAAGTCATCATCAAGATTATACATACACTCAAATACAAGAAGAAGAACACAATCAATATAATACATAAAGAGAGCATCATCTTATTTTCTCACTCAGATTTGAGTTACCATTTTCGAAAAACTTGTTCGTATCCCTTGATTTCTAGAAACAGTTCGATTCTCATGCAGCAAAGCATCCTAGGTGGCATGAATACATCGAGTCGAGAGTCAGGTCAAGTTCGTTCCTTCTAGCTTCTGCTTCGTCTTCATAAGTGCCCCCCCTGCATTTTTTATAATTATAATTAGCGATCTTCGATAACTGTACGTTCGCTGTGAACTTTGGTTTTGCCCTTTGTTGTGAGACATAGTACGAGAAAGAGAGTTATATTTTAATACACACACACACACACACACACACACACACACACACACACACACACACACACACACACACCGGTTAATTCTATGCTGCACTCGGTGAAGACTACACCGGGTGTTTTTTTACTGTTGATCTACACACACCAATGTGGGTGTGTGGGTGTTTGTGTGTATATGAATGTAAATATCTACCCGGTGTATTTCATCCCGTGTAGCATAGAGTAGACCATATATACCCGATATTTAGGCAAGGAAGCTGAGATGACATTAAATATTGTTGTTGTGGTGGTGGAAGCGGCGGCAGGTCGGCGGCGTTAGCGCAGTGGTTTTGCTGCTGGTCCCACTGTGCCTGTTGTCCCATTTCCTTCTCCTTCTCTTTGATCTATATATATATATATATATATATATATATATATATATATATATATATATATATATACATATATCACAAAATACATAGCAGCATATATATTAAATTCTTGACTATTTGGGTGGGCAGCAACAGAGAGAGAGAGAGTTACCTTCTTTACAAGCATGCTGTTTTGCTCTTGTATGGCTTTCTCCTGTAAAAATAAAAAATAAAATAAAAATAAAAATAAAAAAAGAGAAAAAGGAAAAGCTTCTCCTGTATTAACCAACATTGCTAAGATATACAGCGTAACAGCTATACTAAAAAAATGTTTTTTTTTAGATATAACATATAATTATTCCCAATATTTACACACACAAGATAATTAACAAGGATTTTGTAATTTATTATCATAATATATAATTAATATATAGTAATAGAAGGATGCAAACCTTTCTCTGCAACTCAGAAATGGAATCGTACAAGAGCTGATTCTGCATGGCCAAATTAAGCACCACAATATTATTGGACAAATTAAATATATATTATATATATCAAAGAAATTAAATCCAATTTAATTAGTATATATATGCTAATTAAATAAAATATGCAATATATATACGAAATATATTACTTTTCTAGAGCGAATGTTCTTGATAGCAGTGTCAAGTTGTTGTTCCAGGTTCTGAAGATCTTTCAGGCTCATGCTTTCCAGATTTTCTCCCATATAGTGCCTTATCCATCGATCGATTGATCACCGAAATACAATAATAAAAAAAAATATTATTGTGTATTTAAATGAATTTTATCTTTTTTAATTACAATATATTAGCATTTAATAAATTACCTATGATTTCGTTGCAAGAGCTCAATTCTTGCCTTCAGTTTGCTGTACTCAAGTGTCCAATTGGCCTGCAAAACTCGAATCCAAGATCAAAACAGAAGCTACAAATTCCTCGTATAAAATAAATTCATCCGAATCGATCAGCTGAAAATATTTATTAATTTGACAAAATATTTGAAATTAGATTAATTATTATAAGGTACTGAGATAATTAAAACTTACAGGTGAGTCAGGCTCATGAGCAACTAATTGTCTTTCTGCAAATGAATATCTTTCGTACTTCTCCAGTATACTGTCCATGCTGTTCATTATCCATATGCATATATATCAGATTACATTCTAAATATTATTTAAATATTCTCAACCCTACATAATTAATATTTAAATCTTTAATCATCATCCCATAAAAAACTGAAAGAAGCAGCAAATTTTGGTTAATTAATTTATCACCATTTTTGTATTCCAATTGCAACAGAAAGCAATTGTTGCAATCTCTCTCTCTCTCTCTCTCTCTCACACACACACACACACACACACACACACACACAGAGAGAGAGAGAGAGAGAGAGAGAGAGAGAGAGAGAGAGAGAGAGAGAGAGAGAGAGAGAGAGAGAGAGAGAGAGAGAGAGAGAGAAGAAATCTCTTTGTAGAAACATTACAGCAAGCTTAAGCTAGGTAGCCATAAAACTGCAGAATTTTGTACTGACCTAGAAAATTTGCTGTAGTACACAGTATTATATTATTCTTCTTTCTCTTAACATTTACTCTTCAGCTGACATATTTAGAATAGGGTATGGACGCAATAAAAATATCTTTATTATATATATAATGAAACTAAATATTATCATGAACTCTATGTAATTTCTCAAATTTGAATATAAGACAATCATTTCATATATAATAATTATAATTAAACAAGAGATGCAATAAATGTATATATAGACTGCAAGATCAGGTCTTCGCTATATAGTATTGGAATTCTACATCTCACTAGTCATTATTCCTCCTCTAACAACATCTGTTTCGACTAATTAACAATTGATATATATTATTCATTTTGTTAATTCTTTAGATATATAATTACGTATCTATTTATTTATTTATTTATAAAATCGGTATAGAAATGAAGAAAAACACCATTCTGAATATGAATTTCCGTATATGTCAAGAAAAAACAGCTCTTCTTTCCTCTTCAGCTTTCAAATCATGTGTATATATATATTATATATACTCTAGAGATCTTAATATATAATACATTTTGCTGATTATAAATAAATAAATATAATAGATGATTTGAAATCCCCAAAAACCGGAAAAAGAGAAGAAAACTTTTGTTGTTAATCAAGTCAGAGCATGACAACATACGCCGCTCCCATGAAAGAAAAATTATAACACACAGAATCAACAAAACTGCGTGTCAGCAGCTGAAGCTAACACATATATATTTTGTATATATATATATATATATATATATATATATATATATTGACTCTCATCTGTCAACCAGTAGCCAACGACATTACCAGAAACATTTTCATTTTCAATAAAAAATAAAAGTAAATTAATATTCATTGGACAAACCAATTAGCTGAATAATAGTTCGTAACTCATGGGCAAATCTGCTATCCCAAAAAGTAGATTAAATTCTTGACTTCATTAACATTATAAATTAAATTATTATTGTATAACAGAAAAAAAAATATAGAAACCACTGAAATAAACAAGAGAATTAAATACCTGAAACTATATTAAATATTTATATATTTGTTGTTTTAGATCAATATATATATTTCTGAGAAACCTAAATCTTGTTTAAAGTTTGATGAAAAACCTAGACAAAACTATATAATCAGAAAATCAAAAAAAAAAAAAAGGAAACCCTAATTTTATAAAAAAAAGCCCACATAACAGAAAAAAAAGAAAACAACAGATCGATCTCTGATTCCTCCAGACAGATAGATCATCAGTTTTCATACATCAGTTGAGGAAGAAAGTATACACACACATATATATATATATAGTGTAAGAAATAAAAAGAAGAAGAAAAGAAGATATACCAAGAATCAGTAGAGTACTCAAAGAGCTTGCCCTTGTGAGAAAAGACAATCAAAGCGACCTCAGCATCGCAGAGAACAGAGATCTCATGAGCTTTCTTCAGCAAACCAGCTCTCCTCTTTGAGAAAGTCACCTGTCTGTTTATCTTGTTCTCTATCCTCTTCAACTGCACCTTTCCCCTTCCCATCTCTCTCTCTACTTTCTCTCTCTAGATTCTCTCTCTCTCTCTCTTTTCTTGGTCCCCAGCCAGCAAGCAAGCAAGCACACACCACAAATACCTAAAAATGGAAACCCTGATGCACAGTGTGTGGTTTTCACTTGAACAGATAAAGAAAGATATTTCTTGTTAATAAAAGGGTAAAAAGGGTTGAGTAGTAATACTGATTTTATCTTCTTACAGTTTTTTCTTTCTATCTATTTCGGTATAAGTATCACCAAAATGAAAAAATATATATATATATATATATATTATTATTAATTTAAGGGTTTCACTTCGTGTAATATTTATTATATATATACGGCAATATATTGACGTACTGTCTAATAAAGCATATACAGTTGTGGAATGGTTATGGGGGTGGAGGGTGGGGGGTGGGGTGAAACAAGAAACCACCATGGTCAATGAAACCAGGTGGTTTTTTAAGGATGTGCTGTCTAGCTGTGATTGGTTGGCGGTGTAGGGTTACGCTCTTTGTCTGGTGGATTTATGATAGGGGGTCTCCTTCCGTACGTACACTATAAAGGGTTTTGCTCGATATATATACATGATGTACGGCGGCGTTTCTACAGTTCTCTATATATGTATTAATAATTAATTTATTAATGCAATTATTAATTTATTAATGTGTTGTGACTGTTGGTATCTCTCTTTTCTTTTCAGTCTTAACGGTGCATCACTCCATGTTTAATAGTAATTCCAAATTATAAAGATATCAATTTTTATTTTTTTTTTGATTATTTCAGTACATTACGTATACTCATATAATATGTACTAATAGACCTAATACAATCACATATATATACTAATATTTTTCTAATATACTTTATATCAAAATGTCCATTCCCCCACGTATTTTCTAGTATACTAATAATTTCAAGGGTAAATTACAACCACCCTGAGGTATGATTAATTTACGAAACAACCCCTCTTGTTTGGATAATTACATCTACCCCCTCAATTATAATTTTTTCTTACATCTCCACTCTTATGGTGTCAAATGCAACATAATTATCTAGATTTTGTGGAATGTGCTCTAGTTTGTACTTGTTTTGTGTAAAAATACAGTTTCTGATGCACCACAATCTGATATATACAAGCCAAAAAACACATATTATGATCATCTTGCTTCAAAATGTGGAGTTCGAATGAGATAAAGCGGGTACAAAAGTGATAATATTCCATATAATTTCGAAGATTCCACTAAATTTAAAACCGCAAGGGTGGACGTGTAAAAAGATTTATAGTTGAGAGAGGTGGTTGTAATTACCTAAACAACAGGGAGTTTCGTAATTTGACCATACCTCGAGGGTTGGTTGTAATTTACCCTAATTTCAATACATTACATAAACTCATAAAATGATTGCACTAGTGTTTGCAGTGCTTATCTCGTGCCTATATAAACCAAACAAATCCCCAACACTTCATTTTGAAGAAAAACTATCAAAGTATTCGGTCTTAATTTGCTAGGGGATTTTACGGAGCAGTAATGTGCCCTCGTTACTGTTGTGGCGACACATATATGTTTATTGTAGAGATTTCGTGAGAAGTCATCCTCCATCTTAAGGTTGTTTATCCTTGGAGAAAGTCCAAGAAATTACGGATAGAAGAGCTGCGAGAAGAAACAAGAGACGTTCAAATTGTGTACAAGAACATATATATGATTTAAAGAGGGAGTCTTTGATATTTTAATAAGTCCTATTACCATAAACCGTAAATCTGAACTAGTAATCTTGTTTGCAAGTCCTTGTAGATGTAGATTATTTTTTGCGCGAACCACATTGATTTCTTATGTTATTTACTTTTAGTAGTTATAATCTGTGTCTACACAGAATTATAGTGCAATATACTATGTCCCAACAAGTAAAATATTACAACTAAATAAAATACAGTTTTACAAACATATAAATAAATTAACAGTAATTAATAACTATGAAATAGAAATTGTTACTTTATATATATTAATTCTAATTAATCATGCTCCCAAAAAATATATATATATATATATATATATATATATATATATATATATATATATATATATATATATATATATATATATATATATATATATATATATATATATATATATATATATATATATATATA
>NW_012192971.1:210856-226758 GCF_000504015.1 Erythranthe guttata
AAAAGGTTAATTAGCATTATATAGTGAAAGTAATGATTCATGAACCGAGAAACAGACCCCTTAGCTTAGCAGCCATTTACTCACCACTCACCACAGACAATGCACCTAAAAAAAAAGCTAATTAATTAGGTTGTATTTTAGTTTGTTCTTTAGATTAAATGTTGACTTTGAAGTGAGTTCATCAAACATTGCCATAAAGGGATGATTCACCTTTTTCTTTTTTCTTTTTATAAAATGATTTAAAGATTTTTATGAAAAAGCAAATTCTAATGTAGAATATTATGCCACGTCCACAAATTGCAGTTGTAATGTCGTTAAAATGGGGGAAATATATAAATCTTATCACAACTAATGTAGATATGCTTTTTTAGTGTCTCATTGCTACTTTTATTTTACTTATTATTATTATTATTATTAGTATACACTGCTATTTATGTACCTATCTAATCATGCCGTCTCATCTTTCAGACTGTAGGGGAGTGTGTTTTTTTATTAATTTTTTTTTAATTTATTTATTAAGAGTGGATAAAATCAATTTTTTTAGAAGTGTAAAATCAATTCTTAATTTCATTGCAAAAACAATCGAAAAAAAATAAGAATTCATAATTTAAGAAATTAGAATGGGATAAAATGTTAATCCAAAATTTTCGGATCAGAATCAGTGGAAATCTACATTATATTTCATCAAAATGGAATTTTGGAATTATTTAAAAAAAAAAATAGAATCGGATCGAAAACCAGAATCTCGATATATTCTTCTTTAAATTAAAAAAATAATCAGAAATCCATAAATTAGAATGTTCGGAATTCAGAATAAAAATACTATTTTAACTAATAAAAAAAATCCGGATTAGAATCGACGAAAAATAAAAAATAAAAACTGAGGGCTAAATGGGCAAAGATTGGGAGACAAAATTGGACCGTATTTGTAGCTGGCTTTGAATTAAGCACATATATAGTAGGCCCATTTACAGTTAACCAATTACAATGGCCCATTATAAGAAGCAAAATTAATCTTGATAAGATTCTGTTTGGTTCAAATTTCTGAATTATCATCTTTAGTGGTGAAAAGGGGTACAAGACAGGACTCATGGGAAGATTACGTCCATGCAAATTGACTTTTTAAATCCATGGTCCTTACGAAAAGAAAGCAACCAAACATGTTACAAATACATCCAAACAAATAATATATATATATATTATTTAAAAAATTCAGAATTGAGTGTGTATGTGTATGTAGGAAAAAATGGAGGGAGGTGATCAAGACATGACATTTGGATAGGGGTGGGGGATGATGACACGTGTGCATCACCCGTTGGTTGATGAAGTGAGTGATATATACTGGCGAGCTGATGATATTAGATATATATGGGCCAATTTGCATGTGGACTGCTAACTGATGTTATGATTTAATTTTAATTAATTTTTGGGGGCATGTTAAATGAACAAGTTTAATTTTGTCTCTTAATACCAAACTCGATGTGAACAAAAACTAATGATTTGATAAGCACTTGTAGTTGGATTAGTTGTATTGTGGACTTCATTTAATTTATTGTTCCTTTAGCTAGAATTGATGGTCCCATCTCTAATTTCTTTTATTGAAAATATATGTCTATAAAGATTTACTCGTTTTTGTGTTGACACAGATTAATTGTTACGATAGTTACTATATTTCTACAATAGTTCGTGTGTTTTAACGAAATCTAACTTATAAAGACAATTATAAACACTATATTTAATCTTGTTTGGACACAAATATGGCCTACATCAACGAGGAGCTGAAAGCAAGACATCAGTAATTTGTGTTAAAGTGTACAATAATTCGAAGGCAACGATTTTTTTAATTTTCAAGATTATATTCATAAAAAGAATGAAATAAACTCGAATACTAAATTCAAAGAAAGATTGAAAGCCACACAATTATGTGGCTCATATATATACATATAGGGTTTTTGGTATGGGACCTTATATACAACCTAACGAGTACAATTGTCAAACAGATAGCTTGAACGAAACGACCAAAAATGCGACTTCTATTAAAAGATGAAAGCGCCTTTTGATGCTATAACGACAAAGACTTGTGACATAGAAAGCAAATCCGATCTAAAATGACAACTTGATTTTCCTTATATTTGAATGTGCGTACACCACTAATAATCTTTTCAAAAAAAAAAAAAAAAATCTTATAAATAATTACACACACACGTAAAAAAATATGAACTGGCAATTACTATATATACACATATTTTAATTTGCTTTATTTTCATCTAAATCTAACACTAATAGAAACGTTGTATAAAAATATCTAATGTCGTGTTATTGGCATCATTTAGCACTTTTAGCAAGCAGTGTACACACGTGAGACCAATAATAAACATTTAAATGCAACAATTTAATACAGCCAAAAATATCAACACTATATAGTTCACCAATAAAATATAAAATTAATGCTCCAACTTTTTGAAATAGGTGATGTCACAACGCACGAGTCACCAGTCCATTACAACTATCGTTTGTAATTATTCAAATTTGACTGAAAACTCAGAACGGGGTCTAGTTGTGTACTAAGTGTCTAACGACCTGATTTCGATTTATTTCGTCAATATTTTGTAGTTTGAACTTTTGAACTCGTTATAAATGAATTGCCAATCAATGAAGTTTATACATTTGTTTGCGGTTTAAAAATAATTTAAGAAAACGGTGTTTAACTAATGTACGTATGTGGTTCAGTGTTTTTTTATAAAATGAAGCATCGAAAAGTACCAAAAATATATAATTGAAGAAATTGTAGTTATAATTATTCGCGATGCACGTATGCTAATCAATGTATAGTATAATTTTAAACGATTTTAGGATCCGAGAAGCTTAAGGATAAATCTACATAACATTTTAAAAATTGATTAATCAAATCAAAACTAATCCCCACCAAATCAATCTCTAATATGATGAGCATCCTAGGAAAGAAATTTCTTTACTTTGCCCCCACAAAAAGTTATTGTTAGATGCTATATTCTGCAAATTTCGTCGGGTAAGATTTTAATTTACTCCAGACATTTACATATAGGTATGCGTGTTTGTGTGTAAATTTATAACACAAAAATAACTATGTAAAATACAAAACCACCACAAAAACACAACAATCAATAGATTAACTAACATGGGAAGGATAAAAAGCTTGCTTCAATCTACCCCACACTCCTTTATGATTAGACCACTAAAAATTTACATCAAGTGGGAAGAAGAACACCAATTTTGAATATAAAAAGAATAAATCAATATAAATCAAGAAAATTTGCACTATTTAACATGTAAAAAAACTACTAAAAAGCAAAAGAAATGGGATTTAGCATAAAGCACTAATTTAGAATCATTAAGAGTGCATTTAATTTGATTATTATAAAAAGGGGAGCCCCTCCAAACCATTACACTCAATCACTTCAAACACCCTTCCAAGTTTCTCTCAACACAAAAAACCTAAATCAAAACAAACAAAATGCTTTCATCAAACCCTAACAAGAACTCACTCCAATGGAGGAAAAACTCCGGGGAGCTCGACGTTTTCGAGGCGGCAAAGTACTTCTCCGCGGCCAACGAAAACGAGCAAAATTCAGACAACGTCCTTAGCGGAACGAATCTTTCTCAGGCAATCATCGTCAGAGAAGACAGACAGAATATTCTCCGACGATCCCGATTGAGCCTGGATTTGATGCCGAACGACAATCCAATCTCTCATCAAAAGATGATCGTGAAAGAGAGACATCAGCCAACTTCTCCAGGTGGCAAGCTGGCTAGTTTCTTGAATTCCCTCTTCAACCAACGACACTATTCGAAGACGACGAAGAAAAAGAACAACAAGTCGAAACCCGAAAAAGATTTCGATGACGAAAATACCCCTGGTGGAGGGAGAAGGAAAAGAAGAAGCAGCATTAGCCATTTCATAAGAATCACAAGTAGCAACAACAATAATAATCACACAACTTATCCGAATACTCCGGCAAAACAGGTTATTATCTCCTTGCCTAAAAACACCGGGAACTCGAACCTGAATCCCGCGTCGATGGATTACGAGTGCGTCAAAGAGAAATCCAGGTTCAGTAACGGCGTTTTCTCCGACAAAATATCGAGAAACGGGAGTTTCGGATTTTCGAGTAATAAAGATGATTATGAAGGTGCAGAGAGTGATTCCAGCTCGGATTTATTCGATTTACCGAATCACGAACTGGATTTCGGCTCAAGTGATCTGCCTGTTTACGAAACAACACGTGTGAACATAATCAGGATTGCTAAACCGATTTCCAGGGCTACTACTACTACTACTGCAGTTTAGTGATTAAATACATATTAGTAGTTAATTATTCATTAATATATTGTTTAATTTTGGGATTAGTTCTTGTTATTGTAATATTTCTTCATGATTGTGATCTGGGAGTCAAGAATCAGGCCTTAGATTCTTCTGCTTCTTTCTTTATATATGTACAGTTTGGAATTAATGCTACTCTGTCTTAATTTCTACTCTTTTTATTTATTTATTTATTTATTAAGTATTCTAATTAATGACTAATGAGTCATTAAAGTGCACTAAAAACAACTGTTAGATATAATTGGGCATGATTAGAAATCATGCAGTTTTTGTTAATGGGCAACAACGCATGTGAATATGTGGATTGTGATTTAACCTTTTGTTATTATCTTACTCTGAGATTAGGCATAAGTAATGATAGTTATTAATTAATTAAGTATATTTTGTTTTTTTTTTCCCTAGCTACAATACAGAAATTTCGTGGTTGAAATTTGCAGATCTAATTAGCACAAACAATGCATGTACAATATTATGGAACAAAAACAAATGTCTTGTCATTATCTAAAACCAAATTCCTGCCTACTAATTACAGACCATTTTATCTTAATCAAACTGTACCCTCATCACACTTTTAGTTTAATTAAAAATATTAAAAATATTCAAAAACCCTGTCGAACCGGCCGGTTTTCAAAACATTGCTCACAATAATTCAGGATGTTAAATTACATAATCTTAAAATAAAATTAACCCAATTCCCCCATAATATAATCGATTTTATTTTGGGCTTCTTAATTTAAACCCAAAATGGGCCGAAATAAATGAAAGGAAGGCTTTGGGCTTAATAAGAAACATAATAGTAGTAGTACTATTTATAATTAAATAATGTCTGATCTCAGATAAATGAAACTACATAAGGAACAAAATCACAGTAAGTAATTAATTATATTTCCTAATTAATTTGCCGTAATTAAACCAGGAATTAGATCTCTTGGCAGCACCTCACTTTTTCTTCAGTCTTGTCCCATGTCAATTAAGCCTACGTACACACACAGAGATATTCAAGAAATTAACAAAAAATAAATAAATAAATAAAATTCAAGAAAAAGTAAAAGATTGGATATTTACATTATTGTTAATTACTGGATCTGGAAACAGGCCCTTGTGGGGTGTTTGGAATGTACCTAGACCACTGTCAAAAATAAAATAAAAATATAAAGTTATATGTGTATTATATGTAATTAGGGTTTCAATCACGATCGAACAGATATAATTAATTAATTAATTAGAATACTGTTGTAACTTACATTTTTGGCAGCAGCACTAAAAGCCTCACGATGTGGCACCTCTGGATTGGCTGCTTTGATGCGCTGTATCTCCTCTCTTAATTCACACATAAATAAATAATTAATAAATTAACATATATTTAATAAAAAAAATGTGAAGAGTTTATTCATACTTCATGAAGATGTTGTAGGCTGATGGAAGCCTGTGCCTCTTCTCTGGAGCTGCAAAATTATTTCACAACAACACTCATATATCTATACACATATAGATACACAAATATATATACACATATAGATATATATATAGATAAATCGTACGTACGTTTAACAACAAATGGAGTAGTAGTAGTAGTAGTAGTGTTTAGGGATAAAGAGGTCTCGTCGCTAGATGTATTATTATTAATGGATGAAGAAGAAGATGAAGATGTTGCAGACTGCCCCTTCTTATGTTCACGACTGGTCAAACCCTGTTTTCACCAACATACATATATTATACATATATAATACATACATATACATATACATATAAATATATAATACATGATATATATATACATACGTGAAGACGAAGGGTTGTTTGAAGATCGTGGAGTGGAGGCGGTTTGGTGCTGAGGAAGGAGAGATTGCTGCAGTGCCCGCATTTCACTGTCACTGTTTCCAACATTTGCTTCCGTGGAATCTCCACCTATATTTATATACATATATTAATAAGTTATTACAAAATTAAATATTATTTAAGGTAAATGATCTGTTCTCAGTTTCATGTCCGAATTTCACATGCCTCACTTATTCTGGAAATCAATTAACAAACGGAGAAATTAATATATTTATATATGTAAGAAAGTGATATATGGAAACTTGTAATTTCCACTTTGACACAAAGTGATGGAGATACATATATTGTATATATATATATATATATATATATATATAGACATGTAGAAATATATATGGGAATAGAGAGCTGTATATACATGGATTTTGCATGCAGAGCTATGTATATATATATGTATGTATGTATGTACCGCAAGAATGGTGTTGCAGAAGTTGCAGCGGACATAGCAAATATGTTCAGATGAGTATTGAACTAAATCCATGGTGATCATATATATGAAGAGGAAGAAAACACTTGAGAGATCATATGTATGTTTATATAGAGGTACATATATATAGACAGATAGATATGAGAGAAGTGAAGTTTTCTAGGGTTTAGTGATATGTAAAATTTGAAAGTAGCTAGCAGACAAACAGGGTCGGGACCCCACTATAGATATCACATCATATGCATTGGATCTTCTCTTTCCATTATTCATTCATTAATTACCTCGAAAATACTATGTAAGGTACATACTGCATACATTTAAATTATATTATGTATATATATAATTAAGTTGCAGTGCATGGTACATATGAGCATGTGGTCATCAGCAGAAAGACTAGCTATCAAAATGAATCACTTTATATATATATATATATATATATATATATATATATACATGAAAAGGGTTTGAATTTTGAGTTGAATTGAATGGGGGGTGATTTGGAGCAAAAATGAAAAAAAGTGGGTGCAAAAGTAGTAAAAAGAGAAAGATGAAATGGACAAGAGCAACAAGCATTGGTCACAATCATGATGATAAAAATGCAAAGTTATATATAATTTTAAGTGTCATTTAGTTGATGGGACTTATCTTTTAATTGCCAAAATTGCAAATTAGTCCAATTTCGAACTTGGTTTCCACAACTTTCTTTCCTGGTGTAAAATTCAACTTTATTAATATTGCATCATCTTTAATTATTTTGATATATATATGTGTGTGTGTGTGTGTGTGAAATAATGGATTGAATGAGGGCCACAAGATTTGCTGCTGTATATCTTCTTCCTGGGAAGGTTGCAGTAGATGAAAAATAAAGATGATGACTTTAATTAAAAAAAAAAAAAATGAAATGCATGCATGCGTTAAATGTTTTATATTGAATTAGGTATAATAATTTGGTCTATGGTGGCGCTGTTTCTTATCTATTTAGGGTAACTTTGATTGGACACATCTATATTCATATATTTGCAGATCTTCCACACCATCTCACCACCACCGTATTATATAACAAAATAAATAAATAATAATAAAATGGTAAAAAATAAATAAATAAATAAGGTTTGGTTTCACTTGGTTTTTCTAGTAATGCGTTTACTTAATTTGCTCGTGTGATTATTCGTGCTGTTGATGCAATCCAACTAAACTCATTTTTTTGTTCTTTCTAATTTTTACATAATATAAATTTTTATTTTTTTTATTATATCTATTCATGTACATGAAATTTATTTAAGAATACATACATGTAATTATTTCTACTCAATGTTGCTGCCCTAACAACGTAGTCAAACATATCATTAATTCTTGCTTTTAAAAAAAACAAAATCAATCAAAAAATTAAAATAAAGCTCGAAAATGGCAAGTAAGATTACGAAAAAAACTTAATAATATCGAAATAAATATGAATCCAACGTTACAACCGCAATAGGAGGAGAAAAAACAAAATGCTTGAATCTAATCCGGAAACATTACCAAACCTCGTTCCACAGCAAAATCGTAATAAATTATAAAGATACTGAAAAGAAAATAAAACCGAACCAAATACTCTTTAAATATGATTCCGGGGGCCTATTTTGCAGCGACCTTCGCCACGTCAGCAGAAGGGTTGAGCTCATCCCAAGCTTCGATCCACGTCACCATAGCATCAGCGAGCTTTGTGAAGTAAGGATCGATGGTTGAAAGCTTCTCTTTGACAAGCTTAGCAAGCTCAAGATAGCACTGTTGAACAGTAGTGCATTCTTTCGGGATAGTCAAATTTTGGAAAAACGGAATGATGTCTTCTTGCCAATAGATACCTTTGTACTCCTTTTTAAGGTTCACAAACGGGTTGCTCGCTTTGCTGTGCCATATGTATGGGAGACCCGTTTTCACTCCAAGATTCAAATGGTCGCATATCACCTGGGAAATTTTCGGATAATTTTATTAATTTTCACCTTCTCGTTGAAGTAAAATTAAACAAAAAAACGGGAGTAATCTTTACAACAAGTTTCGGAATTTTATTAATTTCTAACTTCTTATGTTTATTCTAATTGCTAAAACACCCTTATGATTCAATTTTTTTAGCAAACTGCCCCCTAAAATATATTATCTAGGGGGTTGGGTGCTAAAAACAATTGCATTGTAAGGGTTTTTTTGCTAATCTTAATCGCATGTGGAGTTTTTTAGCAATTCGATATAAAACATGGGTACTAAATGCAATAAACACAAAATCTTTATCTTGAGAAATGGCGTATGTGATGATTAATGTTCGGCAATTATTTCAAACTCATAATAACAAATTGATTAAGCTTATTTGGATGGACTAAATTTACGATGAATTTTCGAATGGTTAGCTCCGTATACTAGTTTCTATATTCTTGATGTTGATTTGAGAATCATTCTACGCAGACCCGATTGAAATCACACTTTTTACAGAGTAATTCACATATTAAATTTCAATAAGCAAAACGTTATAATTTAAATCACGTCATTAAGTTGCAATAAGCAATCGAAGGTTTAATTAAATTACCTTGGTGCACCAGCCAGCCCACATGTCATCGTAACGCCCGATCGGCTGACCATCGCCCATGAGCCCAAAGTACATTGCGGGCCCAATCAAATCACGGTTGAACCCCAAATTCATACCACACATTGGGAAAATCGTTCCCTTTGGAATAGTCAAAACAGCATCCACATATCTAATTGTCGAAAAGATAAAGAAAACAGAGTTAAAGAAAACAGAGTGAGGAAAAAAAACAGAGTGAGTAAAGAAAAACAGAGGAGGGGCAAACCTGGTATTTCTCTCACGGGGCTTAACGAGCTGAGTTGGCGCATCGTAATCCGGGATATTGAGCCAGAGACCGTGAGAAACGGCAGTGGGCACACCCTCACGTAGGCTGAAAGGGTATCCACGAACAAAGTCCGCTCCGTCTCTGTACGGGTCGTAAAGAGTGTTGAAGAAGAGTGGAGTTGATGGGCTCAAGAGATTCTTGATGTGCTGCTCGAGGGCATTTATGTCATTTCCAGATGGATCCTTGGCAACCTAACAAAGACAGATCATTTACATCTTTCAGATCATGACTACCGAACACAGAAAGAAAATGCCTTCCGAATGATCAATTGAATAAAGATATCGGTCACAAGTTTGATATGATCAACTGAAATGCAGAATGTACTTTTGTGTAGAAAGACGGCATAAAGCGCATTGTCTACCAAGCTGTTGTTTATGCAATAATATTAAATTAGGGGACTAAAAATTCTATTTCTTTTACTATAAAATTTTTTTAAACAGAAACATCTTTGTCAAAGCATGTATTACAATACAAACACAGCAACATATGACAAACAATCTAAAAAATCTTGCAACATCACAACCAAATCATCGCCCCCCGAAGTTAAATTTGTAATGTGATTATACATAAAAATTGAGAACAAATTTTCTTAATCAGCAAATACCAACACAATTTCACATAAATTAAATAAAATTTGAACTTCCCCAGATCAGATCGGAGTTAATTTTGATGTAATTATACATATAAACAAATCCAATTTTCTGATTCAGCAAATACAAACACAATTATTACACATAAATTACATAAAAAAATGATCTTTACCAGATCAGAGTCAAAAACCCCCAAAAGTGTTCATCCAATTCATAAACCCACAAAAAAAAACCCATCAAGATCCAAACTTTACACAAACCCATTAAGAAATAAATCCAATCTCACATTACATCTGCAACCAATCACATTCATCAACAATAAAAAAGACTCAATTTTTAACACCAAAAAAAAAAAAGAAAAAGAAAAACAGAAAAAGAAATGTATACTTACAAAGCAATCATCATCAATGGTGTAGATATACTTCTTCTTGGAAACCATGTAACCAAAGCAGCGACAAGCGGAATCTTTGAAAGAGATGCAGGAAGCCTTCGGACCGAGGATTCTGTTGATGTCATTCCTATTGTAGAGTTCGTAATCGAAGCCTTCTGGAACCTTAATCACTTTCGAAGGATCGCCGTCTTGTACGATGATTAGATGGTACTGCTCGAAGAACGGCCTCCACATCTCCAGAAAATCTAGGTTTCTTATTGTCGGTATCACTATATCTAACTCATCTTTCAGCAGAGGGGTTGGTTTCTGCGCTGCCGCCATTGTTGCTGCTCTGCTTTTTTCTTTGAAAGAGGAGAGAGAGAGGGGTAGAGAGAGAGAGAGATTGGGGAAGATGGTCGGTTTTATAGAGGAGGAGAAACAGTCCGAGTTGTGATGGAAGATGTCCTCTTCCCTTCCGAGATCTGTAGTAGTATTAATTTATTATTATTTTATAAATATTTAAAGAAAGATTAAATTTTTATTTTTTATATGGAATAATAAGATTTTATTAGGGATAATTTGGAAATTTGTTTTTGTTACTATTGGTAAATCTTTGGTATTGGAAACGTGAATAAAGCAATTACGATATTTAAACGGGCTATTACAAATAAACCCGTCTCGAGCTACTTATTTATAAAGAGGATCATATTATTTTGTTGTATAACGTGGAATTCGAATGAGATAAAACGAGTCATAATTTGAGAATATTTCACATAAAGATTTAATTAAATTTGGCAATACAAGGGTATTACATATAAGAAAATTCATAATTGAGGGTAGTTGTAATTATACAAACACGAGGGTTTTTTCGTAATTTAGCATTACATAAGGGGTGGCCGTAATTTACCACAATTTTATCTCCTTTTTATTTTATTTTAACTATTTGCTAGTAGAATAAAAAGAACATTTTTTAAAATTCAAATTTACCTTTTTAATTGTGCTACAACTGTCATGGGCTGTATTAAAGTGATTTTTTCTGAATTTTCCAGTGCCAATAATATGCTCGAATATTAATAATTTAATACTCTCTTTTTATCTAAATGAGCATATAAATGAAGGGCATGATTAAAATTAATTAAAACATTTAAAATCATAAATAAATGTTTTCTTTTTTAGTAATATTTCGTTTACAAGTAGGACTAAGATAGTGGAGCAAATATCAAATCCATATATATTTTATTACTATTATATTATTAAAGCCCTAATAATGGAGTAATAATATAGTTAGATATTTTTTCATAATTAATTGAATGTTCACAAATTAGTTGACCAATTCAGCTTCTGCCACTTTCTTATCACTACTCTCCAGTTTCCACGCGCAATTGCGACCTGTCACATTTCACACAGTACTTTTCCAAATTTCCAACTTATTTATAAATTTAATTAATTAATTTTCAAAGAATAAAAATAAAAATAAAAAATTGACCACCGCCAACCTTGACGATTGCTTGGAAACTGCCCCACTTCGTCCAATTGCATTTCCATGCACACCTCCTACGTGCTTAATTGCTTCAATTTCAACTCTTCAATTTATTAATTTGTTTTTTTTTTTTGGGACATAAATTAAGAATAACGAGAAAAAAAAGGATATACTTAGAATAATTAATTAGATAGAAGTAGTGTTGTGCTTGTCCATAACATGGTCACACTATTTATTTAGTTATGTTAGAACGTGGATTGACAGCCTGCAATTTTTGCACGTACTTTTCCATTCCCACGTTGGTTGCCCAAACAACCCTTTAAACTCACACCATCTTCTACTACCACATGCAACAAATTATAAATTTAAATTTAATTAATGATTAGTAGTACTAATTTCTTTAACTAACTAAAGTTTTACTTAATTGCACCAATTTTCTATTATTTAATTGGGCTCTGATTGGGCCAAGATCGTCATTTTGAGCCTGAGCCCGTCAACGTATTTTGAATTATAAATTCAGATGAATAAAATTAAATTACATCCCCTAATTTGGGCTTTATACCCATTTTTTTTTTGTTTAGTCCAGGCCCATATACGATCCTAAATGATCCGAAATCCGAATACACACTTCCATGTAAACTTTTTTTACACACATCATTGTGATTTCGACCATTTTCTAGTTTGATTTTGACAAAATTCAAGATACGAAAACTACATTCCTTTGAGTTTGCTTTCAAATCCAATTTGAATCGGCTGGATTGGATGTCGGATGACAAAGTTATGCGAACAACAGTTTCCCGTGTTTTGAGTTTTACCAAATTCAGCCTAAAAAATGGTCAAAACCACGTTTTTTTAGTCTTACCAAATTAAGTCGAAACAGTATTATTTAAACTGAAACGACATTCACAAGAGTGAATTGATTATTGTCAAAATTCAAACAAATAATAATTACCTTATTTCACAAATTAATCTCTAATTTTTTTTTAAAATAAGTAGAAATATGACCCCAAAACTGGCCAAACATGCCCTTCTCAAGTGAAATAAAATAAAACCAAGGAAAATCAGAAAATCTAAGTGGGCTCCACTGAAATACAGCACAATCATATGAAACCCTAGTTCATGGATTTGTTCGACCCTACACCCGGTGATAAACACCGGGTGGGTCTTCTGCTGCCACGTGTATTTTTTTTGTATTTTATAATACATTCCCCGCTAGGATTTACTTTTAGGAATTTTAGAAAAAAAAAAAAAAAAAAAGGGACACGTGGCAGAAGAAGACCCACCCGGATGTAGGGTCGAAGGAGCCCTAGTTCATGCACAGATTCCCATTCCACCTAAAAAAAGTAAGGTAATCATTACAGATTCTTCTTCACACGTATGTGATATCCATCTGGTGCCTCCACTCTTGGGAAGTATCTGATTCTCTCTCCTCCAACTTCTTCCCAACTAAATATAAATAAATCATAATCAATAATTAATTAATTATTACGAAGCAATTTAAGCATGCATTTAATTCTTGTTCACCTGTATTTTGTCACAAAATAATGAAGAAAAATAGAAATTGCAACTATTCCCAGTTCCTTTCCAGGGCACATCCTGCTTCCTCCTCCAAATATCAAGAAATAGTTGTGTGACTCCAAATTTTTATTATCCTACATATAATATTATTTATTATTGTTAGAATATTGTCGATTATTAATTAATTAATTAACTAAGTAATTAATTACCACTTACCAGCCATCTCCAGGGATTAAATTTTAGAGGTTCTGGATAGAGGAGTGGATCATAGTTGATCTCCCTTGTGTACACATAGATCCTCCATCCTTCTGGAATTACAAATCCTGATTTTATTTTTTGTAAATAAAGTTATGAGATTTTTAAAAAATTAAGTAAAATAATTAATATATTCAGAAAATTATGTATGCTAAAATGGAACTAAGTTAATTTCTGAATTATAATCATACCATTCAGTTTCATGTCTTGAGTTGTCTTCCTTAGGACTCCATTTGTGATAGTAGCCAACCTTAGAGTTTCCAAAATTACCTATGTCCAAATAAAAAAAAAACATCATAGTATTGATGTTACAGAAGTATGTTAATTAATCAACCAACATTTAATTAATTGTGTTAGTATACTAACTATATAGCAAATGGCAGCTTACAGCACGTGTGAATCTCATGGACTTGTAGTCATCCCAATCCAGTGTCTGCTCTTGATCCGATTTTCTCTCCCGAATCGATAAATGCTCGTCCTGAATTGAAGAAAAAAAAAACGAGGCTTAGTTCTTTTATTTATTGAAAAAAATATATACAAAAAATGTTCTAATAATAATATGATATATTCACCCTTAGTTCTTGAAGAGCTTCTTGATTATCATGGAGGTACTTGACAGCCATCATTGAAGTAGTAGACTCAGTTTCGTAACCCGAGTACAAAATCGTGACTATCTGATCGATAATTTCCTCTTCTTTTAGGGCGAATTTCGTCTCTACTAAAAAATGATCTAGCATGTCTTCGTAATTATTTTCCGAGGAAGCCCTTCGCTTTGCTATTATTTCTTTCAAAACCTTGACCACATTTCTCCTTCCCTACAATTAAAATCAGATCTTAAGCCAGGAATTTGGAGTTTATTGAATTTAGTCCCCTATGTTATATCGAATTGCTAAAATACCCTTCTAGTTGAGTTTTTAGGGGTGGTTTACTACAAAATATTGAATCATGGGGGGGGGGGGGGGGGGGGGGTTGGTAATACATAAAATAATATGGGGAGTTTTTTAACAATTAGAGAAAATACAGGGGGTGTCAAATGCAATAAACCCCACAATTTTGTAACCTACATGTATTTGAGTGATATATATATATATATATATATATAAAAAAAACCTTAAATCCATGGTAATAACTTGTGCCTGGAAAGTTGATGGGAAGAGAAAGAGACCCAATCACCAATTTATCGAACTCGGATTTAAAACCGTCGTAAATCGAATCCGATTCATCTCCAAAGATCAGTTTAAAGGCCATCAAGAATACCATCTGCACGGAAAATCGTTACAACAATCTTCGAATGAACTATTATCATCGATCAAAATAAATAATTATATCAAAACGAATAATAAGAACTTACATCCATGGTTTTCTGTTGAATGTTAATAGTGGTAGCATCATCCCAATCGGAGAGGTGAGTCCGGATATAGTAATCAATCCTGGGGAAAAGCTTATGTTTGATAATAGGGATTCCGATAAGGGATAAAATATTTTGGCGCATGTATTTATGAGTGGAGCCATAAACAGCAGCAATATTATGGTTTCCGAGTATATCTAACATGGATTTAGGATATCCAGGAATTAATCCCTTCCCTTCATTCATTAATATGTATCTATTCATCTCTTCGTCCATCGATATTATCGTCGGACTCCCCAATATATGTGTCTTGAATACTTTCCCATACCTATTAATTAATATATTTCCCAAATTAATTCAATCAATAATTAAAATGGACTCAATAAAAATCATTAGCAATATATTAAAAAAAAAATCAAGTGATCAAAATGATCTCAATCTGAACCATGATTTCATGCACACAGTCTACACATACATGAAATACAAAATCTTGTACTAAAAACAAAAATATATTGTAAGAATAAGTATATCTAAATATCTATCTATCTATATATATATGTATGGGAATTAAGTAACCTTGCAGATTGAGATTTGATGAATTTGGGGCCATGATTCAAAAAATCATTAGTTTCTCCGAAAAAAGGGAAACCCATATTTCCCGGAGGTAACCCTTTGATGCGGTATCTAATTTGATTCCATTTCGACAAACAACAGAAGCACAAGATAAGAACAAAAGATACCACCACCACCATCAACAAAACCGCCATTGTTGCTCCCAAGAAAAAAGCTTTCTGCAGAGAGTAAATGAATTTAGTAATTCTAGATTGCTTTCTGTC
>NW_012192971.1:226858-292559 GCF_000504015.1 Erythranthe guttata
GTAGCGGTACCACATAGATATTGGAAAAAGGTTGATCTTGAGATATTGCTGGTATATTGTATGAAAATTTGGTAATATAATTTGAGTCTGGTATTAAAATATAAATTATAAGAGTCAAGTGTATAGTCAACAATGTGTTTAATAGTGAATCTGGATGATTAAGTTGCCAAAATATTCATGATTTATATAAAAACAATGAAGCCAAATAATTAGACGCAATCAAATTATATTTATTTAAATTATACACAGAACGATACATATTTTACATGAGCTCAATATTTTCAAGGTCAGCCCATTAGCGTGGGCTGGTTTAGCCCTTTGGGCTTCATTTCAAACTTATCAAGTTTCCGGTATTTCCGAAAAAGAATTCAAGATATATATTTGTGTAAAATAAATTAAATAAATCATTTGGCCCAACTGCTTTATAAGAATTGAAACGAGTAATTTTATTTTCCGATATTATTTTACGCAAAAAAAAATTAATATAACGATAAAGAAATCAGCATCAAATAAAAGTAGAGATGTCAACATTTTGTCTATGGTGCATGCAAACTTCAAACCATCGGTCTTTTCATATGAAATAGACCTCTCCCTACTACTATGTGACAAATATGTATTTATATTTATTTGATAATTATATTTCAACCGTACAATCAATGTGTATGAATTTTCTTGAACCAAAGAATAAAGTTTTGTTGGCGTGTAACTGAAAATAACATTTGGAGAATTTGAAATCACAGAAGCATTAAAAAAATGGCCGTGTAACATTAAATAAATACAGGCAAACTCAATAAATATTTTGGACCACCTACGAAATTGGGAACTTCGTTTTTTGGAAAAATTATAAAAACATATATAAATATTAAAAATTAAACTGGGGACCAAACTTTTTTTGTAGCATTGCCAAGTGTAAGAAAAATGGAGGGTGTTTTTTTTTCTTTTTAATTAGTTTGTCAACACATTTTTTATATGTAAAAATAGAGAGTGATTTAATTTTTTTTTTTTTTTTTTTTTGTTTTTTGGAAGGCTGTAAGGTGGTTTGATTGGATAATTTTATTTTTTTTAACGAACCAACCATATATAGATGTACTCGGTAAATACTACACTCTCGTATAATAACTTTCAAATCAGACGAGAAACATAAACCACGTACACTAGTCAAATCATGTGTGACGAGCTTGACTTAGCGACCGTTAGCAATGAAATTCGAACTTGGGTCAATTCAGACAAAGTTCACTTAAGAAATTTACTTAATGTACAATTCAGACCTAAATCATATTATGTCATACCACAAACCAACTTTCATTCGTGTGAAGCATATTATATGTATATGTGTATATATAGTTGTAGGCCTATATGAATATGTGACAAATGAAACATATTGGACCTATTTGCATCACTAATTAATAATTAAAATTTACCAAAATGGACCCTCTAAACCAATGAAGTATATGTATATATATATGTTAGGTAGTGATTTAAACAAGACAGAAGTATCACATGGGAGTATAATGCCACATAATAATATAAAGAGAAGACAGCCATTTATGAAAAGGACAAAAAAACATTTTGTTATATTTATATATATAATTATCTGAAAATGGATTATTAGATAATGAAGTGTAATTGTATAAGTAGACAAACATGCTTGTCTAGGATAATATTTAACCACTGCCTTAACTCCAAAACAAGTGAATCCCTCAAACAAACATGATTGGTCATAAAAGAAATTTATTATTAATATAAATAAATTAAAAAAAATAATAAATTCACTTACATAGTTACATATATGACTATTAGTTACAATCTTTTTTTTATATATATATAAATATTGCAAATTTGTAAAGGCATGATTAGGTATTTCTGTAGCTGGTGCACAATGTTGTGCATGGATTTTAGTTTGCCCTAAATATATAAAATATGAAAAATAATTTATGTGGCACATGATGTGTTTGTATATTTGAGATCAGAAAAAATGGATGTTTCATAATTTGGTGGAATCAAAAGTGGAAAAAATAAAAAAGAAAAAATAATAAAAACCAGAAGCAGAAGCAGTTGAATGATGAGATGGTTGGTTTATGATTCCCAACTACTGATGGTCCAAACTTACTGGGAAATAAAAAAAAAATTGAATTTAATAAATAAAAAAAGTAATAATAATTGCATCGTCTAAGGTTGTAATAAAATGTAATAATGGAAACCTTTTTTTGTCTACTTTCTCTGACAATACTAAGAAATAAAAGAAATAAGAAGACAAGATATACAGTTATAATTAAGTAATTAATTAGTGGCAAATAATCGTTGCACTATTTCTTAAATATCAAGCCATCTAATTTCTTATGAGATAATTAACGAAACAAAGATTTTTATTTTTTATTTTTTATTCTGAATGTAATAAATTTGGTTCGTGTGAAATTAAATGAAGTGAAAAATGTGTAAGGTCCCATGAATAATATGTCAGGATTTAATAATGCTTAGATTCTTGAAAAGTGAGGTAAAATAATAGAGATATTGAATTGTCATTATTTCATATGTGGGGCTGTTATTAATTAGTGGGGAACTCATTTATATAGTATATCTTTAAATTTCAGCCTCTCCATGTATTTTAATTTGCCACTGTTGCTTGATTTTGATGGCTTTAGATTCCCAACCCCACCCCTTATCTCTCCCTTTTATTTTTAATATATATATATATTATATGTTTATCATTTATTTTATTTTATATATTTTTTTAGGAGAGAAAATTGAAGAAAATGATGGTTGGCATGATATCTGATGTAAAAAAAACATACATAAAGTTGGTTTTGCATCGATATGGGAATAGATTTTGATTGAAATGGCATAATTTCACTTTCACACCGAATCCCATAAATCTGTTATGGGTGTTAACTCGGGCTCGTAAACCGACCGAATCGAACTGAAAATTCATTACGTGTGAAATTGGATTATTTCAATTATTATATTCTTGCAAGCAATTAAAAGAAATTAGAGAGTACTTGGGCAAATCCAATAATGCAATCCAAAAGGTTTGATATTACTAAGGCCCAAATCACTATATCACACATGGGACGTTTGATAATCAAATTTGATGTCCAAGATTTGATGCCCAATAATTCATATACCAACAAATTGATCAACAACAAAATTGTTTAATGATTCGATTTCGATTTACCTTGTAAGAATATACAAAATTGATCGAGTTCATTGTAAAGAGTTTGTCTAATATAGTTTAGACTCCGCGCATAGTTTTTATTTTATTGCATGAACGTAGAGTTCAATTAGTGTACCTAGAATTAAAAATTAATTCTAAAAATAATAAATAACAGATTATCAGCTCTTAAAACAACTTATCAGACGTAAGAGCTTATTAGTTGTTTTAATTAAGCTTAGCCAAAGGAGCCCTATTTAAAAGAGAAGTACTTAATAACTTTTCTAAGAAAAAAATAAATCAAGGGGAATAACTTTAAGTAAAGTTAATAGATAGATAAATATAACAAGGAGTGAAAGGAAAGGAAAAAGAAAAAAAATCAGCTTGCATTAATTAAATATATTCAATTTAAACCGTGCAAGTCACTAGCAAATTCTAAACCTATCAAATTCCAACCACACCAGCACCAGGTGTTTGGTTGAGCATTCATTTTACCCACTTAATTAATTAAAAAATTAAAAATAAAACATCATTATCTTTAATGTTTTCTTATTTTATTATTTCTCAAATTATGATGCAATTAAGTTAATGTGATTACAAGAATAATATTATGATTTTTGTCTGATTATAGTTATATTCAACCTTGTACTTCTCCTATTGCATCATGTTATCAGTGATTTTTTCTTAATATTTTGATTTATTTTAAGCCAAAAAATTAAAAATTAAATAATTTAATTATATATAATTAATTATATATTTCAGCAGTAAAATTAAAATATGCAGTAATTTCAGCATGATGTGTGTGTGTGTATATATATAAGAACAAGAATTGTATTCCCATCTTCAATTCTTTCTTCCTTCTCCGGCACACATTTTCTCCCTCCTCTGTGCGTCTCTCTCTCTCTCTATCTCTCTCTCTCTCTGTTCTGTTTCATTTCGCATAATTACGTTAAATTAATTTCTAAATATCTTATTTATGTATGTGATTTCACGAATGCAATTTTGTTGTTCTCTTATAAAAAATGGGCCTTTAAAAAATCTGAGATTCATTTACATGCAACTATGAGCGAAAATGGAGGATTTTTTCACATGTGCCAAATTGACTAGAATTACTGTTTAATTCTTCTCTTCACTGATGTATGAGTGGTGATTGAAGTAAAATTTGGTCGCCGATCATCACAATTGCTTCGATTTCTGGGGTTTGTGAATTCACCCATGCAGTACAATACTTTTATTCCCCAGAAGTTTAAATGTGTGATTTTTCTATTGAATTTTTGAATCTAATTGGGTCGATTTGCTGGTTTTTTTTTTTTTTAAATAAATCTTTTTGAGCGGTGGATTTTGCGATCACAATGTTGTGAAATTGTAGTAGTTTCTAGGGTTCTTACTTAATTAATTGTCGTCATTAGTTAATTCTAATAAACAAAAAAAAAATATATATATATATATATTATTATTATTTATTTTATTTTTTTGGTGAATTTTCTGTTGTGTCTTTGAACTGAAGGTTACCCCTTTTTTGAGAAGCATGGCCTTTTCTGGGAACAAGAATGATGGGAGAGAACTGAGAATTTACGAAAATGCCGATGAACTGAGCAGCATTTTAGCAGATTATATTGCAGAATTATCAGAGGCTTCTATAAAAGAGCGCGGCGTTTTCGCCATTGCCTTATCCGGTGGCTCACTCATCACCTTGATGGGGTATGTATGTATGTATGCATTTATGTTTTGTGATTCTTACTATTCTCTCACACTAGAATTTAATTTTAATATTAAAATTTATTGTCTTGGTGAGCAGAAAGCTCTGTGAAGCCCCTTACAGCAAGACAGTTGATTGGGCCAAATGGTACATATTTTGGGTAGACGAGCGTGTTGTTTCCAAAAGCCATGCCGATAGCAATTACAAGCTCGCAAAGGATCGGTTTTTGTCCAAGGTATATTTCAAGATTTTTATTAGTGATTCGATGATGTATAAACTTCTGTTCGTATTCCTTTTTCCTTGTATATTGTACATATCGTGCTTAATTACATTCCTGTCCCACTTAGTTAGAATAGTTAGTATTATAACCAAGTGGAAGATGCGATTCGCAATTGATATAGCATTCTTGTTTGTGTGTATATCTATCTATCTGCATAGGGACGGACCACAGAGAAATGTTTTACTTCTTTATGTAGGGATTGAAATGTCGTAATATTCCCGTTTTTTATCCACTATTGGGCTTCCATAGCCAACAGATGCCGTTTAAAGATCTCCTTTACATATGCAACTCAAATATTCCTCGCGAAAGATGGTTGAAATGATAGATGTAAGCGATTTTCCACTCGGTAAAATTGCAGTTTTTGGGGCATGTAATGTATACATTATCCGCAAAGAGAGCTATCTCCCTTCTTTGTTTCAGTGAACTTCTTTCCTTTAGGAACAAATAAATCTATTTGTAGTGGTTTAAAAAAATCGATTTTTATATATATTTCGCCTTTCGGTCACAAATTTTCAGGTACCTATTCTTCACAGCCACGTGCACTCCATAAACGACTCAGTGACAGCAGAGCAAGCAGCCGAAGATTACGAATTCGTCATCAGACAGCTAGTAAAGACACGTGTCATTAGTGTGTCCGAAATCAACGACTGTCCTAAATTCGACCTAGTACTCCTCGGACTGGGTCCCGACGGCCACGTGGCGTCCCTATTCCCCAATCACCCAGTTCTTCAAGAAACAGAGCAGTGGGTGACTTTCATCACCGATTCACCAAAGCCACCACCTGAGAGAATCACTTTCACCTTGCCTGTGATAAGCTCCGCCTCCAATGTTGCCATAGTTGCCACCGGTGGTGGCAAAGCGGAGGCGGTCCACCTGGCAATTGATGAGGTTGACCCCAACTGGCCGGAACTGCCAGCTAGGATGGTCCGGCCGATCTATGGTGACTTGGTTTGGTTTCTTGATTTTGCAGCTGCCTCAAAAATCCAATGTGGGACATTTTCGACTTCGTAATATCCTTGCGTGTAGTGTTTGAACATGGGAGATTGTCTTGTGCCACCTGCCTCGTCAAGGGCAGTTTTTTTTGCTTTTCTTTTTCAACTCTATTTTGAGGAAATTAAAGGAAAGAAATTTCTCTTGCGGTTGAGCAATTCTTCTTGATTTGTTATGTAATATTTGTTGGAAATCTTTGGATGGTCAGGTAAATAGTTGCTATTGTTCCCATATCACCAATTTGCAAAAGGGTATTTGAAGAAATGCTATGACACACAAAAAATGCAACGAAAATCGAAAGCTCCATTTTAACATCGTAAACCATTGTTTGACAACCATAGTCTGATATTAAAGAAATGCTATTACACAAATAACAAAGATTAGCTTTGCTGTAACTTGTTATACAAATGGCGTACGAAACTGCATTAAAAAAAAGAGCATATGTAAGAAAATCTGCTGGCAATTGTGTCTTAAAACGAAACGAATTAAGATGCATTCTGCTTCAAAACCTGAGCTTCAGCCATAGCCATTGGATCACCCTTAGCAGAATCAGCTTCTTCGTCTTTTTCACCATCTCGGTCCTCAGCAAGTTTCTTCCTGTGCAATTCTTCAGCTTCGAGCATTGCTGCTTTCTGCTCCGATTGAAGCCTCTGCATCTCCTGTTCTTGCTGCTGCCTTTCGAACCACGTGTCAGCATCCGCCCAAACTGACATTTTTTTTCAACCAAACGCAAATGTCAGAAATTCAATCAATTGTAATAAGATGGTGATTAAAGAACAACCGTTAGTAATAAGCAGGATCTTTTTTTAACTTAATGATGGAATAAATTGCAACCGATCCCAGAAGAAAACCATGTTATATAGCCCATTACAACTATAACACTTCCCGTTTATCCTAAAATCAAAGAAAAATGCATAAACAATTAAGCAACTCAAATCATGGAGACCCTAGTTCATACATCAAGGCAAAGAACACCTAACAAATTGAAGAAACCAAAAACACATCGAAAACTAAACCAATAAAGCAAGCTCTACCAGAAATGCCTTGTTAATCAAAGCTTTTAAGCAAATGTTAGGGTTCCAAATATTTAACTGAAAAATAAATTATTTTTTGCCCCTAATTTGTTACATCCAACAAATTGCACCAATAATTGATTATTTAAAGCTCTAATCCTAATTATCCATCAGGCATTCCAACAAGTAATGGTCAATCGATGCTTTAAAAAATGTCTGAAATTAACCTAAAAAAAGAAGAGAAGAAGAATAAGAAAGCAATTGAATGAAGCTTACTGGGTTGTGCTGCCCAGCCGACTTCTCCACCCTTGATTTTCTCCGGCAGCGCGTAATTAACGGTGAGTACGCGGCCGTAAAGCTCGGCTCCGTCCATGTTGTCCATTGCGGCGGCGGCGTCTTCTCTTTCGAGGAAGGTGACGAAGCCGAAGGAGCGGTGCTTCTGTGTAGCCTGGTCCAATGGGGTTTTCACATCCTTAATATCTCCGAAGGGGATGAACGCCGCGTGGAGTATGCCTTCGTTTACTTCCTCCGCCAAACCCCCAACGTACAGCGTGTTCTTCTGCACTCCTCATTCATTGTTGCTTGTTTGTTATTTTCAAAATTGGAATCACTGTGTTTTTGTGTGTGTAATCAAGTTCAGGGCTCTTTATAATGGTTTTAGGTTAAATATCATATACGCCCCTTCATTTTATGGACTTGTCATATAACTCCTCAAACTTAATCACTTCTTCATTATGCATAGGGCAAATTGTTATGGTCAAATTGCAAAAACCCCCATCTTGTTTGAGTAATTACAGATTTCCCCTCAACTATGTATTATTTTACGAAAAAAGCTCTCCATAGGTAATTTTACGGATGTTAAATGGGTAAAAACGAACTGAAATTTCCATACGCCAACATTTCATACCATTTGCCGAACTAAATATACAATTTGGTTCAATAAATAACCGAATTACATAAATTTTGTGTAAAAATATTTAAAAAAGAGGGAGTGACTGTAATCAAACAAAGAAGATGAATTTTTTCGTAATTTGGCCATATATATAATTTTCAATTTCTTTTTGTTGAATTCGAATTTTTAATTAGGCCCTCCTAGAAACTTTTTATTATATATTGGCCCCCAATAAAAACAAATTCTAGCTTCACCACTCAAAATACTCGAAA
Organism: Erythranthe guttata; assembly: GCF_000504015.1. Next base: position 235,153 of record NW_012192971.1, read on the forward strand.
AACATGAATATGTTTAAACAAATAAAATCTAATCAAAATAAACATTTTCCTAAATAATAATAATAATGTCGAAGAACGAAATCTGTTTCGACCCCAATTTCGCAGCATTAAAGAAATGGAGGTTTTTGCTCAGAAACCCCTAATGTATTAGAAAATTCAAAAATTGGCACTGTGTAATAAGCTTTAGCTCCAATGAGGAGGAGATTTCCAGATCTCTACTTCCTTTTGAGGTACAAGAATCCAACAACCACAGATAAGCCAACAGCAGCAGCAGGTACAACCCAGTATTGCTTAGTAAAGTACAACACTTTATGCGGAAGTTGCTTCTTCTTGGATACGATCTCCATCTCAGGAATAGGAGAAGGTGGTTCATCGATTTCTCCAATGCAGAATTCCTCCATAAGTTCCCTCGCGGTTTTGCTGTGCCCGGCATCTTCAAATTCTTCGGTGGCATCTTTCCCTTCGAAAAAGGAATAAAATAATATTCTGCATAAGATAATATTTCGGAACACTTCAAGAAAGGCACTTGAAAGAGAGAGAGCGAATTCTTACCAGTAGCCTTGAGTAAAACATCGTCGCCACCTGGATGTTCGTCCAAATATGCTGACACGTCATACACCTGGTAATTCAACAGTAAGAGTCGATATTCTTAGTTTGAACAATAAGATGGATTCTAAATCCTTTTGAGTTCCTATTTTAAGTTAATTTCTTAATCGTTGTGGTGAACTTCAAATCCATCTTTGATGGAATCATTTCAAATCCTACTTCCGAAATCCCTTTCACAAATTATCGAAATGCAACTTACGAGATTGTTGACACGTGAAGCTGAAAACTATAGAGACGAGTGCTAATCTATAACGTGCTCCACAAGTACAAAGTCCCAACTACTTTTTCTTTATCCAACATCATCAAACCAAGAAACTAGAATTGTGATGCATAATAACAAGAATGAATGCCGTAGTCAAGAACGTGGTTGATTAGTTACGCAATAAACACTTATTCGGAATGTTTGAGTTATAGCAACAAATACGTTACCGGAGTGACATTTATACAGCACAACGTCAAAGAAAAAAGATACTAAAACCCGACTCTTCTTCATCCCCGAATATATACGAAAAATTATTTAGAAAATCCACACTACTTACAACCACTGTCACATTTTGCAACCTAGCAAATCCTCAACGCAACAGATGAGAATGATAACTGCAGCAATTTCAAGAACAACAATACCTACAAAGCTTGTATGTAATCAAAAAGTACCCAAAAAATTAAATCACGAAAGTCAAACTTAAATCTCCGAACAAATTGAACCCATTAATACGATTAGTTTCTGTATGGAGCATATAAGCATAATAAACAAAGATTAAACACAGTTCAAAGAGCAGAAAGCCACGTTTTTTAAAACCCCCTAAAAATTCAACCTTTCAATTCAATATTCAACTACAATAGCATAAATCCAAAAACCCCCAAAAAAAATCAACAATAAATTAATAAACTAGTGGTCAATTTTTAACCTAAGGAGAGTTAAGTATAGAATCAGTGGAAATACCTTCCCGTCGATGACGACCCAACAATCCTCGGCGGTGTTGTGTTCAGATGCTTCTTTCATCGTTATAAGCTTTGTTAATGTTGGCATATTTTTGTTCTTCTTCGCCGCCGCCGATAAGCTATCTCCTCCGTGCTACTGTGTGTGTGTGTGAGAGAGAGAGGGAGAAAATCGTCAGACAATTTCTTTGGGAGTAAAATTGTCTGCGATTGGTCTTTGGAAGAAGGGCTGAGGTTTTCGTGGGAAAGGGTCCTTCCTTCTGTTTGGGTGGGTCATTTTGTGAATTGACAATTTTACCCCCAGATTAAATTTCTTAAAATTTGGCATAATTTTTTTTTTTTTTTGATTGTATTTGTTGAATTCTTAATTTATTTGTGATGGCACTCTTGTTTGATGGTCCAAATGAAAGCAATTGATGGCTCTAGTGATGGAAATCGGATGGACCAGAATTAGCACTTACATTCCGATTTTTTTCGTAAGTGAAAAACTAATTCTATTTAGTTCCAAAAAAAAGCCGGGATTTCAGAAGTTGTTGCAAAATCAGAAAAATCGGCTCGGAATTAGCGGAAATCATCAAAGCTTGACATATTTGATAAGATATATATTTCCACACTTGTTCAAATACAAAGAAATTATACAAACATTTAAGGTACACAACAACAAGAAAACATGACTTCGTTTTCTTACAAACCGATCACTTTCGATGGATTGCTAACAAATCCATTCTATTAAAGTCGTGGTTTCGAACGACAAACAAACATATACGATATAGCCACAAATCAAAACAAATTTGAAAAATATATGGTCTCAAATTACTCACAAATTCAACATTAATTAAACAAAATAATCTTCATTCAATACAGCTCTGCAGCAATTAGCTTCAATTGCTACCACCACCAAACAGGTAACCCAAAGAAGAACCTCCTCCAGGGGCAGCTTGGACTTTTGTCGACCGTCGATCCTGTCATATTTCCACAAAATTTAATTTAATTAACTACTAAGCATCAAATATTTAATCATGTAATAATCATTGCTCTACAGACAAATCCTATACTTATAGCAATTATCAAGAGTCATACACTAAATCCAGACGGGTTAATTGCATCCAACACCCCTTGTTTATTCCAATTGTTAGAAAACTGCCCGTGTTATAAATATTTAGCAAAATACCCCCCAAAAATGCATCATTTAAAATACCCCCCAAAAATGCATCATTTAGAGGGTTGTGTGCTGAAAATGCATTATAGGGGGCATTTGGTAATATTTGTAACACAACGCTTTCTTTGAGCAATTAGATGTAACACAGGGTCGTTCAACGCAATAAACTCTAGACTAAAAACTTAAAATCAACCAAAACTTCATTAAATTTAAAAATTACGGCAACGCAATTTTCGAGTGATGCACATGACATAGATATATATTACCATCCAAAAGATCACAGGTTTATACGATATATAACAAATCAAGAACCACATTAACCATTTACAAAAAAAAAAATAAAAAAAAATCGAGTAAATTACCGTGATGAAATTGCCAGTGTTTTGACCATCGGCTCGAACGTAGTTGTTAGTGGTGCTACTATGAATGCCAGCAGGAATTTGCTTGGTAGAAACTGCAGGCTGAGGAGCGGCATTGGGCTTTACGGAAGGTTCTTTAATCACCGCTTTACTTTCACTTGGAGTAGAAGCTTCCACATTCGCCTTAGCAGGTTTTGGTGCCTCGTTGCTTCCGAACAAATACCCCAACGAGCTTTGTCCTCCACCACAGCTCACTCCACGACCCATCTCTCTACTTCTTCTTTACAGATTGCCAAAATTCAGACATGTTAAATCAATGAATCAAAAATCGACATTTCGGTATACGAAAACGGTGCTTTATCATGAATACTTGTGTCAACTTAGGTTAAGCAAGATTAGCCAGTGAATCAGTCACAGATCATTCACAATTTTTTATTGGGCACAAATTCAACAAAAAATAAAAAAATTAAATTGTCATGTAAAAACTCTGTCTCAGATCAATCTGAAAATGTTACAAATTCAACCTAGTTGATTGAGATCAAACTCATATACAACTAAATTACATTATATAATCACAAACTCAAATCCTATCAGAAAAAGAGAAGAAAAAACCCAATCAACACTAATTTAATAAATCGCATTCATAAAATTGACAATGATACTTAATCAGCTAGATTTACTCAAGTGAAACCATAATTCAAGCCAAAAACAAAGCAATAGAAAACTGTTCATCACGATCAAATGATCAAAGATGTAAGTATATATTACACATACATAAAGTGTGTAGTGCGTGTGTGAGAGGAAGAGTGAATCAAGGGTTTTGCAGTTACCTCTTTGCTGCTTTGAGATCAGATCTACTTGAGAGAGAGAGAGAGAGAGAGAGATAATTATGAGGTTTTTTCAGAGTGGAGCCATGGGAGTATTAATTAAAGCATGGTTTCACTTTTTCCAGTAAATTTCTCGTTCTTCCAGAACAGATGGAACTGTGTGAGTGCGTATTGGGAAGTCATGTGAGTGCGTGGTTGAAGAAACAAGGTCTGGCAGTAGTCAATATGAATTTAACGCACCGAAACACTGTAATTATTATTTGTAAATCAGAATTAATTAATTTGATCCTCGCCCCTTTAATTTTATGTAATTAATGCTTTAAGTATTGGGTAAAATGCCTACTAAAAGTACTGGGTCAATGAAATTGGTAAAACGAAAATAATTATTGTATTACTAAAAGTTGATTATGAAACAGAAAAATGGAAAAAGAAATTGTTATAGACGCAAATGATAATTAATTTTTACTTTTATGAATTAAATTTCAAAATTTGAATTAAAAATTATAATATATATATATGAACAAAAAGTATGAGAGGTATTTAATTACAGAAATTAAAAAATTTGGGCTTAAATTGAAAAAATTAGGACTAGAAATTGGGGAGGGGCCGCGCGAACGCAGGCCCCCACTATCACAAATTATGACGTTGGCTCGACCACTTGGGCCGACCATAGGGGGGCGCCCCTCCAAAGTGCAATGGAGGTCACCACCCTAGGCCATTGACCTTAATGATCGTCAATTGACCTCGTCCAGGTAAGTGCCTAATACAGTGCCTCTTCTTTCCTTTTTATAATACCCTTCTCCTTTGTTCTCTTTTATCTTTTCCCGATGTGGGATATTTCTGCATCAACTTTTTTCACTTGTTTTTGTTTGATGAAGTGATTGCTGCTCCACCGGAAATTGTTCGTCTATTCTTACAAGGTGTAATATACCCACAGAAAGAATGGTGTTCTTACATACAACTACAAAAACCGAAAGTTATAAAGATTTGTGAGGATGATCCTTCTGAATATTGCAGACAGCATGGAGATTTGTTCTACGATTAACGAAAAATACGTATTACGGATTTAAGTTATGTACTGAAGATCAGCAACAACGAGCCTCCGTAGCATAGTGGTATTGCGTTCGCTTCGTAAGCGAAAGGCCGCGAGTTCGATCCTCGCCGGGGGCTTTTTAAATTATATTTTTTAGTTATATTTATTTTCAAGTTTAAAATATTAAAAATTCAAGGCCAAAAGAAAGGATAAATACCATTTTGGCACTTGTACTTTGCTGTTTTTGCACATTGTCACCTAAACAAAGGAAAAGTTGCAAGGGCACTCCCGAACTCGTTATTTGAACCACTTAAACACCTATGGCTAATTTCCAGGCTAATCGGTGCCCGTGAATTGCACACGCCTAATGTAAAGATTTTTTTGTCTTTTGAACTCCAAATTACTTGTGGGCCCTATATCTTTTTTTCATTCTCATTTTTCCGCTCTCACACACACATCGCACACACATACTAACATCATCGTCATCTTTTTTTCACTTCATTTTCTTCTCATTATCCTTGTTTCCTATTCCTTTTTCATTTCCCAACCCCCACCGGCCACCATCATTTCCACCCGACACCCACCATCGGCCACCACCATTCTTCTTCTAACACTGCTTATACATATTCAATTTGTTCTTCAACAATTTTAAAGCAAGAATCGAGGCCCGATCGTTCCGCATTAATTAATGTTTCCCCCTAATTTTGCGTTTTGTTGTATGTATTGGGTTCCACGATTTAATGGTTCTCAACCCTAAGCTACAAATTTCCACGGAGAAAATGGATTTTCTTGTCGCCCCTTTCACCTTCACTCCATTAATGCTTTTTCCCTTGTAGCAACAATCTTCTCCCCCGCCTTCGAGGGAGAAAAAAACACCGTGAAATATGCCAGCCAAGCTCTACTCCAAGCCCAATCAAGCATTAATTTCGTACACCACCTCCGCCGCCTAAAACGACGCAAAAAATATAATCTTGAAGCGATTCACCAATCAAGAAGAATCCTATCGCAAATACTCATCCATCTAATAACATCTCTACCTATAGGCCCTACAAATTAGTTAACCGAAATAAATTTAGTTTGACTTGAAAAGACGAAAAAAATCATTACATTAAGCGTCTGCATATCACGCGCCCCGGAATATGTTGAGAATACGCCCAAAAATTAGTCCTAAATGGTTAAATGAATCAAAATAACGAATTTGGATGTGTCTGTGCAAAGTTTTTTATTAATTACCCTAAATTTAGGGCCCTACGTGATTCAAACCGGTGACCTCTTAATCTGCAGTCAAATGCTCTACCACTGAGCTAAGGACCCTCCATTGGAATAAAAAAATATCACAAGTTATAAATAACCTCACGTAATTATTAGATTTTTTTTATTCTTTCCTTTTTAAATTATGAAGTCACTTGCTTGCCTTGTGAGATTACATGATATTTGATCTTGGCAGATTTCTCCAGGCCCAAAAGCCCACCATGAACTCCTCTCTTCGGCCCAGCAGGCCCAACATCAGCCCATTAAGATTGGCTGATTTGCCTAAGCCCAAATCATACAATAAATGGGCTTGAGATTGGGCCCATTTATTGAAATCTACCAGCCCAACCCATCACCTGATTCTTCCTCTCGCTGGCACGTATCCCAAGGGAAGAGGGGATAAGGCAATAAGAGAGACGATAAATGAAGGGGTCTGCTCGGGTCTTCTCTCTTTCAAGAAGCAAGAACACACACTCCACAAAAAATACAGATCAATACACACAAATATGGGGGAAAACAGATCAATGCATTGAGGAGGTTCAAACGAACTTCATCAATATTAATACAGAAAAAGAAACTAATGAAGGTTACAAATTTATTTGTTGTTTGTTCGATTTGAATTAATGTAATTAGAAGTCTAACCGTTATCTAGATGTGATATCCCTAATTGGGCCAACCCAATGGGCCTACAATTTGTTTACCTACTGGGCTACGAGCCCAATATCGAAGACTAATATCACCGAGGCCCAAACACCTTCAAGTAAGACTTGGGCCCAACAAAGCAAACTCAACCCAATAAACGACATATAAATAGAGGTTTTACTCATTTTATTAAAGTACGTCCTATTAACTGAGCAATACTATAATACGTATTCTCTGGACTATTTCTATGATCAGCACGTCTGACTTGAGCGTCGGAGGGGTTTCCGCCGGATCAACCCCCGGCTTAGCTCACGTGTTTTATGATCGCAGGTACCTCAGGATCATCAAGTTGTCAAGCTACTGATCTGCTTTGCTCTCCCAGCTCATTTTCTACACCACCCCAGATGATCTAAGTAATTAGCATCATCATTTTGGCGCCGTCTGTGGGAACGATGCAAACCAGATCACGTAGCCAACAAGATCCTCCTGAGGCGTCTGCTCGGAGAGAAAATGACACAGCTAACGACTTCCCACCTCGTGGAGGCTCTGGCTTGCCACCTCCTCCCCATCCTATGGATCCGCCTCGCGAGGTTCAGGTGATCCCCCCTCGGGACCCACCACTCGCCGATCCATCACTCCCTGCTCCTCGAATGGTTCAAATAACCGAGGATGCGCTTCAACGCATGATAGCAGAAGCTTCAACTCGCGCTGCCACAGAGGCCGTGATCCAATATATCGCCACGATGGGAGCAAATGCTCCCAACGCGATACCAGCACCTGCTCCACATGTGGAGCCACCTATGGCACCACCGCCATCGACTCCCTGGGGGCTTACCTCTGCCCCCAAAACATCTCGCTCGCCAAGGGTTATCGACTCCCTGGGGGTTTACATCGCCCCCAAAATATTTTGCTCGCCAAGGGTTATCGACTCCCTGGGGGTTTACATCGCCCCCAAAATATTTCGTTCGCCAAGGGTTATCAACTCCCTGGGGGCTTACAACTGCCCCCAAAATATTTCGTTCGCCAAGGGCTATCGACTCCCTGGGGGTTCACAGTGCCCCCAAAACATTTCATTCGCCATGGGTCATCGACTCTCTGGGGGTCTACTTCCGCCCCCTCGAACGGTTCAGATAACCGAAGAGGACCTTCAGCATATGATCGCCGAACCTTCGACAAGATCAACTTCTACTAGCTCCTTTAACGGTTCAGATAACCGATAAGGACCTTCAACGTATAATCGCGGAAGCTTCAACTTGTGTTACCACTGAAGCAGTGGCACCATACATCGTCATAGCAGGAGCCAACGATCCTCCTCGTGAGGCCCCACTGGATCATCAACATGATCAATTTCTATTTACTTCTCGAACGGTTCAGATAACCGAAGGAAACCTTCAGCGTATGATCACGGAAGATTCAACTCGTGCTGCCACTGAATCAGTGGCGCCATAAATCGCCAAGGTTGAGCATCTCACCCCAGTGGTTCGTGATCGCCTCATCCTAAATGGGGGGCTATCCCATCCTAAAGTTGGGCATCTCATCTCAAGGGTGGTACATCCACTTACCTTTCAACCCCAAGGGGTCTCACATCCCATCAAGTGTTTCACGTCCCTACCTCAAAAACAGAAAAAAGGGTCTGACGCGCACGCGCGAACCAATGGCACAACCGTGCGCATCCACCTCAGACCATAGGTCTCGAACGCCTCATCATACAGTGGGCAATTATCCCCAACCTAAGGTTGGGCATGACCCTTACCTCTCAACCCTAAGTGGATTCACATCCCATCTCAAGGAACGAGGATAATCTCCCTACTCAAAAAATAGAACATCCCCAAGGGGGTGCACATCCCATCTCAAGGAACGAGGATAATCTCCTTACTCAAAAAATAAAACATCCCCAAGGGGGTACACATCTCATCTCAAGGAACGAGGATAATCTCCCTACTCAAAAAATAGAACATCCCCAAGGGGGTGCACATCTCATCTCAAGGAACGAGGATAATCTCCCTACTCAAAAAATAGAACATCCCCAAGGGGGTGCACATCCCATCTCAAGGAACAAGGATAATCTCCCTACTCAAAAAAATAGAACATCCCCATGGGGGTGAATATCAACAAAAAAAAAAAAGGGGGGGTAAAATCGCGTACGCGAGACCCCAGAAGAAGATGAAAAAATAGAAGAAAAAAGAAGAAGATGAAAAAAGAGAAGAAGAAAGAAGAAGAAAAAATACAAGAACAAGAAGAAGAAAAAAGAGAGTAAAAGAAGATAAATTAGAAGAAGAAGAAAAAAGAGAATAAAAAATAAAAATGGAGAAAGCAGCCGAGCCGCGCGCGCGAGCCGAGCCAAGACGCGCGCGCGCGGCTCCATTAAAAAAAAAAAAAAAAAAAAAAAAAAAAAAGGCAGGAGGCGCGCGTGCACAGCACGCGCGCGTGGCGTTCACGCGCCAGACGCGCGCGCGTGCACTGCACGCGCGCAAGCAGCCAGAAAAAAAAAAAAAAAAAAGAAATTCTTGCACACGCGCGCGCGCCTTCCCATGCACGCGCGCGCGCCTCCCAAGGCCATCTTGGAGCGCGCGCTCCCACCTAATTGGGCACAACTTTTGCTACCCTCCACCAAATTGCGCGTAGATTTCACCTCACTTCACCAAATCGCGAGAGAATTTCAACGCGCTCCACCAAATTGCGCGAGCTCTTTAACACACCTACCAAATTGCGTTCGCTATCAAATGGAAAATAAATAAAAAATTTATTTCTCCACGCCATGCCAACGATTAAAGAAACACTACAACACCGATCTACTCTCAACACGATCCGGTACCCTTTTCTACTTGGCTTCCACATCGTCTCGAGAGTGGGGGGCTTGCGAGACAACTCCCACGAGGAGCCAACTCGCTCAGTACTACCACCCGCAGCGAGACAACTCCCACGAGGAGCCAACTCCCTCGGGTCTACGAAACCATAGCGAGATAACTCCCACAAGGAGACCACTCGCTCCGTCCTATAACCCGTTGCGAGATAACTCTCACGAGGAGCCAACTCCCTCGGATCTACGAAACCACAGCGAGATAACTCCCACGAGGAGCAAACTCGCTCTGTCCTACCTCCCGCAGTGAGACAACTCCCACGAGGAGACAACTCGCTCGGACCTACAACCTCTTGCGAGGAAAATCCCACGAGGAGGCCACTCGCTCGGTACTACGAACCCGCAGCGAGACAACTCCCACGAGGAGCCAACTCGCTCGGTACTACGAACCCTCAGCGAGATAACTCCCACGAGGAGACAATTCGCTCAGAGCGACCTCAGTCCGCGCGCTCCTCATTCGCGCACCATCCGATGCTCCTACAACTCCCTTGCGAGACAACTCCCACGAGGATCCAACTCGCGCAGTAATACAACCCGCAGCGAGGCAACTCCCACGAGGAGACAACTCGCTCGGTCCTACAACCCCTTACAAGGAAACTCCCACGAGGAGATAACTCGCTCAGTCATATAACCCATTGCGAGGCAACTCCCACGAGGAGTCAACTCCCTCGGGTCTACGAACCCACAACGAGATAACTCCTACGAGAAGACCACTCGCTTCATCCTACGACCCGCAGCGAGGCAACTCCCACGAGGAGCCAACTCGCTCGGTACTACGAACCCGCAGCGACACAACTCCCACGAGGAGCCAACTCGCTCGGTACCACAACCCGCAGCGAGACAACTCCCACGAGGAGCCAACTCGCTCGATACTACAAATCCGTTGCAAGGCAACTCCCACGTGCAACCACCTCACTCGATAAATATTACTCACCGCGAGACAACTCCATGAGGAGACAACTCGCCCGAAATTCACTATATAATCACAAGCTCAAGTTAGCACGATTACAACCCTAGAAGCACTTAGAGACATTATGAGAATCTATATAGCCTGGCCAGCTTGATTACTCAAATTTATCTACTTGTTTTCGATGGGTCATTCATTAAAACGTGGCCACGGTCCAAACATACTTAAGACCCACGAGGTCTAACAAAGGGCACGATCCCCATATAAAAATCTTGAGAGCCTGATCCCCTCATCAAGTACATCACGCACAAGGCTATATGTAAACACATACAAGCAACGCGTCACAACATTGACAATGTCGAAAAATAACAACTCCCACGAGGAGAATACTAGCTCCGTGCTACTACATTATCGTGAGACAACTTCCACGAGGACGTAACTCGATCAACTCGATTACCCCAGAGAAAACTCCCACGAGGAGAATACTAGCTCCGTGCTACTACATTATCGTGAGACAACTTCCACGAGGACGTAACTCGATCAACTCGATTACCCCAGAGAAAACTCCCACGAGGAGAATACTAGCTCCGTGCTACTACATTATCGTGAGACAACTTCCACGAGGACGTAACTCGATCAACTCGATTACCCCAGAGACAACTCCCACGAGGAGATTACTTGATCCGTGCTACTACATTATCGCGAGACAACTCCCGCGAGAAGATAACTCGATCAACATTATTACCCCGCGACAAGACAACTCCCACGAGGAGATAATTCGCTACTACATCGTCGCGGGACAAAACCGACGACTCAATTAACTTACATCGCGACAACCTTGTCGCGCTATGCGCCAACGCGCATTCACGCCCCTCCGACACACGCTCCAACGCGTTTTCGCATACCATTAGGCCATACGCCAACAATCGACTTCTTCAATTTTTACTCTCGACATGATCTGAGACCCATCACAACATGGCCCCCACATCAACTCGAGAGTGGGGGGCTTAATGATATCCCTAATTGGGCCAACCCAATGGGCCTACAATTTGTTTACCTACTGGGCTACGAGCCCAATATCGAAGACTAATATCACCGAGGCCCAAACACCTTCAAGTAAGACTTGGGCCCAACAAAGCAAACTCAACCCAATAAACGACATATAAATAGAGGTTTTACTCATTTTATTAAGGTACGTCCTATTAACTGAGCAATACTATAATACGTATTCTCTGGACTATTTCTATGATCAGCACGTCTGACTTGAGCGTCGGAGGGGTTTCCGCCGGATCAACCCCCGGCTTAGCTCACGTGTTCTATGATCGCAGGTACCTCAGGATCATCAAGTTGTCAAGCTACTGATCTGCTTTGCTCTCCCAGCTCATTTTCTACACCACCCCAGATGATCTAAGTAATTAGCATCATCAAGATGCAATTTGTATCACCATTTTTTATCACTCCATCTCTACAAATCTATATAATAGTCACCCATGCAAATATGTGCATTGCACGAGTATAGTATTAGTTATGTATATTTCAAAACACCAAAAAATTAAGTTCAATAAATTTAATCATAGGTATAACTACAAGTGCAAACGAGTTAAATAACTATAGGTGTAGACGAGTTATGTTGGATTACGAGTTTGGTGAGTTGACTAAAAATAGTTTGACCTCATATTTTAACGGTTCGAAATTATATGAACCGGCTCATGATTGTTTTCTTTATTTTTTTAAAATAAATTACGTAATATATATAATAAAATAGATAAATATTAATTCTAGAAAAAAAAAAAAAAAAAAAGTTGTTAGGTCCAAGTTGGTGGGGCTCTAAACCAAACTTTGCATGGGCTCACTCTCAAACCAAACTTTGCATGGAGCCCATTTTAATGAAATTGAAAATTAAAATAATAACAATAAAACGGGGGCATTCCGAGAATTGAACTCGGGACCTCTCGCACCCTAAGCGAGAATCATACCACTAGACCAAATGCCCTTTTGTTCTTTTTTCCGCGTTATTGCTGTATTTAAATCTCACTGAATAAATAAAAAAACTCAGGCTGAATAAATGCTGCAAAGGTTTAGCTGTGGAGCAACTATGTCATTTTACTCGAGTTCAAATTATCTTATAAAATTTTATTGATTGAATTCGTCGCTAACTACGTAATGCAATTTGAAAAACTACGAGATTATCTAGCTTGTCAACAAAAAAATAAAAAATAATAGAATAAATGGAGTTTATTTGAGTAGGTGATTATCATTTTCTCCATACCAATAAAGGTAAAGAAAATGTACAACATGTCATATAGTCAATATTAATGTTCAGACATTGTGGTCCAGATTTAACGAGATATCCACATCAAGAACACTAAAACCATCATTTTTTTTTCTTTGTTTTCCTTTTCTTATAGAAAAATAAAGTACGCTGGTTAATCATTTTAGAAAGATTGTCTTTTTTTATTATTATTATTAGAGAAAATAGAAAGAAATTTAAGTTCCAAATCAAGCATTCATAGCCCACTTGTATCGAATGAAAGTCATCATAAATTACACAACCATATATGTACACAAGTAATTCACCTAAACAGCCCGCATGGGTATAGCTCAACTCGTTCTGAAGGTGGTAAGTTGGTGTAAGGTCCTAGGATCGAATCCTGGCAGCGGCAATCTGAGAATTTCAAGTACAATAAGGATTGGTTCTTTTGATAGAAAAAATTGAAAAAAAAAGATTGATCGATTGAACTAAAAATGGGTTGGGGTCGGGATCGGCGTTGGGGAGCCGCCCTCGACCGACACGAGATGCCCTTACTATAATGAAATAAATGAAAGGAATTGAAAATGTGTTTTCTCTGCTTTTTAATATCAGAAGAAAAAAATACAAGCAAGCGGGCCCCACTGAAACCGAACCATGGTACTGTATGAACTTAATAGTGACGTGTCAGAAGAGTGGGAGTGTGGTATACATTCAAAACCTACACGTATATAATATCTCCACCTCACACAGAAACCCCAGTGAGTAACTGGGTCGGATTCGGGTCGGACCACCATGCTCATCGCCTACTCCTCCGTTGCTTCTTTACCAATTCTCCGACCTAAATCCGCCGACAAATTCACCCGCCATTCGCCGCCGGCGAAGCGTGGTTTAAATGTTTACGCAAGTGAAATTCCGGCATTCCTTCCTAAAGAATTGGAGAGTATTAAGGACCCATTTGCCAGAAAGTTAGCTTCCAGGATTGAGAGAATGCCTGTTCATGTAAGTATTTTTTTTTTTTTTTTATTTAAATGGTAAAAAAAAAATTGGAATGTAAATCATGTCTTAATTTGCTGGGTGTTGTCTGAATTTTTTGTTTCCTCATTTCATTGTGTGTATTGGGGTTAGTTGATTTTGTTGCATGCCTGATTTCTTTGTTTTTTGTAAAATGTTCAATTTCCAAAATTTTCCTATTTTTTTTTATATTATTTAATTGGCTGTAGTGCACGTTTGATTTACATAGAATCAAATGAACTGCTACTTCATTTGTCGAAAAAATTCGATTGTATTGGTGTAAAAATCCTTAGAAATGCACTTGATTAGTACAATTTTCGAAAAAGTTTTCGTTTTTCATCTGGATTTTATATGAATCAACTTGTCTAGAATCTAGATCAACCAATTATGGTAAATGTGGACGAATATACGTGTTTTTTATTAGCATAAAAGTTCGAATTTTTTAATCGGGATTTTGTTTCTCACTTATCTGCAGCTAAGTTTGTCAAATACAAGCATCATGAGTAGCTGCGTAAAGCCAAAAGAACAGCCCGATAAATGCCCGTTGGTTCTTCTTCACGGTTTCGATAGGTTTGGTTATGTGAAAAATTATTATACTTCTTTTTAAGAAATCGCTCGTTTTTTTGTTTTCATGTATGCTTTGTGGTTCACCACATTCTTATCCTTCAGCTCGTGTTTAGAATGGAGATATACTCTTCCGATGCTCGAAGAATCTGGTTTAGAGACGTGGGCCGTCGATGTTCTTGGATGGGGCTTCTCTGACTTAGGTCAACTTTCTTGATTTTCATTTTTCTCTTTCTTACATTTCCGTAAGTTCATTCGAGGAATTTATTTAGTTTCTGTTTTTTCCCGTTTATTTAGAGAAGCTTCCGTCGTGCAGTGTAGCTTCAAAGCGTGATCATCTCTATCAGGTATACGTTTACCGATCTTCGTTTGCTTCAGTCTTGGACCCTCCGTCTATACGTTAGATGATTTACAAAATCATATCCCGTTTTTTGTTACCCTTGTTCGTAGCAATGTAAGGGTTTACCTTACAATATATATATGCAGTTAAACCTCTATAAATTAATACAGTCGGGCCTAGGGAAATTCTATTAATTTAGCGAATTATTAAATTACCGAGTTAATAATTTAACACTTTTTCACTGAGTCGGGACCCAGAGGAACTATTATTTAATCGAGGTTATTAATTTATCGAGGTTCTACTGTATCTATAATTTCCGCAGTTTTGGAAATCATATATCAAAAGGCCAATGACATTGGTTGGACCAAGCCTGGGAGCAGCAGTTGCCATTGACTTTGTAGTCAACTACCCAGAAGCTGTAAGCATTACTTACACGGCCGTGTATCTAAAAAATGGATAAATCGTAATTTTTTACTAATACTCGTATATTTTTTTAGCGTCACTAATTTTGCACGACCTTTTCATTTATTTATTAGGTTGATAAGCTGATTTTGATCGATGCAAGTGTCTATGCTGAAGGTACCGGAAACCTTGCAAAGTTACCTAAACTGGTGGCATATGCTGGGGTGAGATTTTGCTACTCAAATTAGTCGTATATTAAATTATCGAAAATTTTGAGACTTTGCCAATAATTCGGAATTTTTACGGGACTGCATATTTTGGGTTTTCGTTTACTAATATGATTGAATTATACCCGAACGTAGTTTAATTTGTAGATAAGACACCTAAAAGTCATTAGCCTCAAGATTTATATGTGTGTGTGTACGTATTGATGCCTAATCATGTATTTATCTGTTTGGGGACAGGTGTATCTTTTACGAAGCTTACCATTGCGACTATTTGCAACTTCATTGACATTTAACGGTGCAGCTTGGGATAAGTGCTTGGAATGGGCTAAAGTTAGTCGTTTCGCCTATTATTATTATATATAGAGCTCTAATTAATAAAAAATCAACATTTATATTTTTGATTTATTAATTCGCATCGGTTGATACAGATTGGCCGTCTTCATTGTCTGTTACCTTGGTGGGCAGACGCCACTGTCGATTTTATGATTAGTGGAGGCTACAATGTGACTGCTAATATCAAACAGGTACGATAAAAACAATTAATAATTTTTTTTTTTTCCCGTATGCTCTGTTTTTTTTTTTCTCCCCTGCTTAATTAATTTTGAAATATGCAGGTGAAGAAAAAAACACTTATTATATGGGGAGAAAAGGATCAGATTATCGACAACAGGCTCGCTGTGGTAAGTACATTCTCGGTGTTTTTTTTTTTTGCTAATACATGAAACTAAGGATGTAATAATTACGTTACACGTAAATTTTTGTTGTTGAAAACAGAGACTGCATAGTGAATTACCAAACGCAATAATACGGCAAATACCGGATTGCGGCCATATCCCTCATGTGGAGAAGCCTGATGCCGTTTCCAAGTTAATTAAGGAATTTGTTCGAGCCGAAAGCGACATAGTTGTACCTAGATTTATCATGTCTTAAGATTATAATTATTTTATACATGGGTGATTAATGTCAGATAATTAGCTGAAAATTATGTATGTATGAAATGTGGTTTATCTCCTCTGTTTAGTGATTGATGGGGTTGTCTTAAAAATCTGATCTCTTTTTTTTTTCTTATCCAAGAGTATCAATATTGACTGGTGTGTGAATGAAACAGCCTTTGTTGATTAAGAAATGCATTTATCATGTGCAGAAACTCGTTCTTCATATGCTTATTTAATTAAACATGGAGTTCTATTATTTAGTTAATCATGACTAATCAATCCAACCAAGCGAGGCATTAGGTTTTATTTTATATTTAGTTGGTGCAATAATTTTCCCGCCCGACTCATCGATTATGGACCTCTCCGAGTCCAATTATTTAATAAATTACGCTTATTTATTTATTTTTATTCTGTCTTTCATCTACATAACAGAATACTTGCCTCGTAATATAATTGACAAAAAAATAAATAAACATCACTAAATCGACCAGTAAAATGTCAACCATTCAAGAGTTGGTTCCTCATTTTAATACTTTCAAAGTCTCATATAGTGGCATGAAACTTTGCTTTCGACTATTCTAATATATATATATATATATGTATATGTTGCAAATGCATTGAAAATGCATTAAGTGGATGTCCAATTAATGAAGAGTTACAACCATTAATGGTCTTTAATTGAAGTGCACTCTTGTAACTCTTAGGACCTTAATCTTCCTTGTAGTATAAATAGCTTACTTTGTAATAGGCAAAGACACACTTGACACACTTGAATAAACAAGAAAGAATAACAAGAAAAGGTTATATTATCCTTACATTTGATCTCCCATATTCTTGTTTTACTTGATTTTCTTTAATATATTTATAACACGTTATCAGCACGAATTGCTCTACCTCACTATCCGGTAAGGACATAAATTGAAAGTCTGTATGCACTCACTGTATGTCATGAAGGTTTGTTGGTTGAGTATTCAATTATTCGGATGTGCATTCATTCACCAGGAATATTTATGGTCTAACCATTTTGTTAAAGGTCAAGGTGCACATATATGTATATTAGCGTGAACTCATCATATTATAACTGCCTGAAAATATATATAAACTAATGCATATATGTAGAAATGAAATATATTGAATTCCTATGTATATATGCTTATTTATGCTTACATTTTATATCCATTCAACATTTAATTTATATGCATATAGTTTTATATTATACAGTAGAGTGTCTCTTCCTATTATTAAATTATACATGTTAATTATTATCCTAAGATTTAACTTTGTATTCATGAGAATGCCTTAATTTTCTCAAACCTGTTATTTGCGATTCTGTATGAATCCATTTCTTGTGTTTTGTCTTACACACATGATATATTGCATTTTCTGCATATATAATTTACACCACTTTGTGCATAATAATAATATCAAACGTTTTGATACAATAAGAGATATTAATTTATTTATTTTATAAGTATTATTGTCAATTAAAATTCTATCTCTTTAATTATTCTTTATTTGTTTTATTGTTATGCAAATTATCATAAGAACCTGAAGTTCTTTATAGAAAATATAGGCCCGAAGTCTATATCGAATATCAAAGCCTGAAGTTTGAATATATTGAATAAATTAGACTCAAACCTGAAGTTTTGAGTATACATATAATCTAAAGCACTATTAATTTTATGACACAGTGCTATGGCAAACATCACCAAGCTTGAGTTCGCTGCTCTAGATATTACCGGAAGAAATTATCTAACTTGGATCCTTGATGCTGAGATCCATTTGAATGCTATGAACCTCGGAAATACCATTAAAGATGGTAATGAGGAAAGTGAACAAGATAAGGCGAAATCAATGATTTTTATTCGCCATCATCTCCACGAGGGCTTAAAATCCGAGTATCTTGGGGTAAAGGACCCTGCTACTCTATGGAATAATTTAAAGGAAAGATATGATCACCAGAAGAGTGTGATACTTCCTAAAGCTCGATATGAATGGATGCACTTGCGTTTGCAAGATTTTAAATCGGTAAATGAGTATAATTCCGCCATGTTTAAAATTGTTTCTCGATTGAGATTATGCGGAGACGATGTCACAGAACATGACATGTTAGAAAAGACATTTACCACATTTCATGCCTCTAATATGCTCCTGCAGCAGCAATATCGTGAAAGAGGTTTTACCAAATACTCTCAATTGATTTCTTGCCTCCTCGTTGCTGAACAGAACAACGAGCTCTTGATGAAAAATCATAACTCCCACCCAACAGGATCACAAGCATTTCCAGAAGTAAATGCAAATGTTTCATTCCCTGAAGTGAATGCAAACAACTATAATCGTGGTCGGGGTCGTGGCCGTGGCCGTGGGTATCGCCGTGGTCATGGTCGACATCAAGATGGTCCTAGAGTTGCACCATACCACCCGAAGTGGAATAAAAATGGTGAAAAACAAGACAAGGGCAAGGCTGTAAAATTTGGCCCTTCTAATAATCAAAATGAGAGTTGCCACAGATGCGGAGTGAAAGGGCACTGGTCACGTGCATGTCGTACTCCAAGGCACCTTGTGGATTTATATCAAGCATCCATCAAGGGAAAAGGAAAAGGGAAAGAAATCAATTTTACTGATTTTAGCAACACCGAGAATGACCATATTGATCCAATGGACCTTACCCATTTGGATGTTGCTGATTTCTTTCCCGCGCCAAGTGGAGAAATTGATGAAATCAAATTTCATGGTGATGATAACAATGATGGCAACAAATAGATCAATCAGGATTGATCAAATATTACATTTATGTTGCATTTGAGTTAAATAATGTTTATCTTTCCATTCCCTAAATGAGTTCGAAATAATTTTGATGTGTGGTTGGTGGTTTGATTGATATAAGAAAATAAATTTTATTATATCTTCTTATATTACTTATTTTATTCCCAGAAAAATGGAATATAATGAGTTCGTGAGCAACCTGAACGATGGAGACATTTGTTTGGTTGACAGTGGAACAACACACACAATTCTTCGAGATCAAAAATATTTCTCGAGTTTGAAATTGGCAAAGGCAAGTGTTAGTACAATTTCTGGTACTACCAAACTAGTTGATGGCTCCGGAAGAGCTAATATTATTTTGCCTGGTGGAACGAACATTTTGGTCAAAAAGGCTTTGTACTCTAATAAATCCAAAAGAAACTTGTTAAGTTTCAAGGACATACGTCTCAATGGATTTCATATCGAGACTATGAATGAGGGGAATATGGAATTTCTTTGTATTACAACCAATATTTCATGCCAGAAGCATGTTAAAGAGAAACTCTCAGTTTTCTCATCAGGGTTGTATTATGCGACTATAAGCGAATAGAAACAAATATTGTGATGGACCAGAAGTCCAATGATCCGAAAATTTTCTCTCTTTGGCACGATCGACTTGGTCACCCAGGATCGACCATGATGCGTCGAATAATAAATAATTCATATGGGCATACTTTAAAGAACCAGAAGATTCTTTTGCCCCATGAATGTGTGTGCATTGCATGCTCACAAGGGAAATTAATTATAAGACCATCTTCAATGAAAATTAGTAGCGAAGCCCCAACATTTTTACAAAGAATTCAAGGGGATATTTGTGGACCTATAGATCCACCTTGTGGACCATTTCGCTATTTTATGGTTCTATTGGATGCATCATCTAGATGGTCACATGTAAGTCTATTGTCAACACGTACTGTTGCTTTTGCTAGACTTCTTGCTCAAATCATAAGATTACGAGCTCAATTTCCCGATTATCCTATCAAGACTATTCGTCTTGATAATGCCAGTGAATTTTCATCTCAAGCATTTCATGATTATTGCATGTCAATTGGTATTGATGTTGAACATTCAGTTGCCCATGTACATACTCAAAATGGACTTGCAGAGTCATTTATTAAGAGATTGCAACTGATTGCTAGACCTTTGCTTTTACGGTCTAATTTACCCACTTCTATTTGGGGACATGCAATATTACATGCTGCTTCATTGGTCAGGATTAGACCAAGTTCATTTCAGAAGTATTCACCGTTTCAACTTGTTTCTGGCCAGCAGCCGGACATTTCTCACTTAAAAATATTTGGTTGTGTTGTTTATGTTCCAATTTCTCCACCTCAGAGAACAAAAATGGGTCCCCAAAGACGAATTGGAATTTATGTTGGTTTTGATTCCCCGTCTATAATTAGATACATTGAACCCCTGACGGGTGATTTGTTTAAGGCAAGATTTGTTGATTGCCATTTTGATGAGACAATTTTCCCGCCGTTAGGGGGAGAGAGATCGTCGGTTCATGTTGAACGGCGTGAAATTACATGGAATGTACCGTCTTTGTCTCATCTTGACCCACGCACGAATCAATGTGAGAAAGAAGTACAAAGGATAATCAATTTGCAAAATATTGCAAATCAATTGCCGGATGCTTTTACCGATATGAAAACAGTAACAAAATCTCATATACCCGCTATAAACACCCCGGCACGGGTTGATGTCCCTGAAGGACAACATGAAGAGATAATGAAACCTCGCATGAAGCGTGGGCGCCCTATTGGCGCGAAAGATAAGAACCCTAGAAGGAAAAGGGTAATAGAAGTAAATTCTCCGGAAGAGAATATTATCTCTGAACAAGAAAGCGCTATGAAAAATGTGACTGATCAGTCTAAAGTACATGATGCCCCTGGAGAGGATCATGAGAAAGAACTTATATCTGAAGAGATATCTTTAAACTATATAAATACCAGAAAAAACTGGGATAGAAATAAAGTTGTTATTGATAATATTTTTGCCTATGGGGTTGCAATTGATATTGCAAATGAGGACCCCGAACCAAAATCTGTCGAAGAATGTCGACATAGAAATGATTGGCCAAAATGGGAAAATGCTATTCAAGCTGAATTAAATTCCCTTGAAAATCGTAAAGTATTTGGACCAGCAGTCCAAACACCGGATGGTGTAAAACCCGTTGGATATAAATGGGTATTCGTACGAAAACGAAATGAGAAAAATGAAATCGTGAGATATAAAGCACGACTAGTTGCACAAGGTTTCTCACAGAGACCCGGGATTGATTATGATGAAACATATTCTCCCGTTATCGATGCAATCACGTTGAGATATTTGATCAGTTTAGCAGTCACAGAGAGGCTTGACATGCGCCTTATGGATGTTGTTACTGCATATCTTTATGGATCATTAGATAGTGATATTTATATGAAAATCCCTGAAGGATTTAAAATGCCTGAAGCATTTAAAGGAAGGTCTCGTGATTTATACTCAATTAAGTTGCAACGATCCTTGTACGGTTTGAAACAATCTGGAAGAATGTGGTATAACCGTCTAAGTGAATACCTTGTTAAAGAAGGGTATATAAATAATCCAGTTTGTCCTTGTGTTTTCATCAAAAGATCTAATAGTGGATTCGCTATTATTGCGGTTTACGTGGATGATCTAAATCTTGTGGGAACTCCTGAAGAGCTCACAAAGACCGCAAACTATTTGATGAAAGAATTTGAGATGAAAAATCTCGGAAGGACAAAATTTTGTCTCGGCCTGCAGATCGAGCATTTGTCCAATGGAATCTTCATCCATCAATCAACATATACAGAAAAGATTCTAAAACGATTTTACATGGATAAATCTCATCCTTTGAGTAGTCCAATGGTTGTTCGATCGTTGGATATACAGAAAGATCCATTCCGCCCTCGAGAAGAGAATGAAGAATTACTTGGTCCAGAAGTACCTTATCTTAGTGCGGTTGGAGCACTAATGTATCTTGCAAATAACACTAGACCTGATATTGCTTTCTCGGTCAACTTATTAGCAAGATATAGCTCTGCGCCTACTAAAAGACATTGGAATGGCATTAAACATGTATTACGATATCTTCGTGGAACAACTGATATGGGTTTGTTTTACTCAAACAATTCAGAATCCCAAGTAGTGGGTTATGCAGATGCCGGCTACCTTTCTGATCCACATAAAGGCAGATCTCAGAGTGGTTACGTTTTTATTTGTGGCGGTGCTGCAATTTCATGGCGTTCAGTGAAACAGACATTGGCAGCTACTTCTTCAAATCACTCAGAAATTCTGGCATTGCATAAAACCAGTCGCGAGTGTATATGGTTGAGATCAATGATCCAACACATTCGAGAAAATTGTGGGCTGACTTCAATACGAGATACACCCACAATACTTTACGAGGATAATGCCGCTTGTATTGCACAAACCAGAAACGGCTACATTAAAGGTGATAGAACAAAACATATATCACCCAAGTTTTTCTACACTCACGAGCTACAAAAGAATGGTGATATTGACGTTCATCAGATACAGTCATGCAACAACTTGGCATATTTATTCACTAAAGCACTGCCAACTACAACGTTCAGGAAGATGGTCCATAGTATTGGAATGCGTCGACTCAAAGATCTCTTGCCGACATCAGGGGGAGCGTGATCATTAACTCTCACACACTGTACTCTTTTTCCTTCGTCCAAGTTTTTATCCCACTGGGTTTTTCTTGGCAAGGTTTTAACGAGGCAGTGTCTCACGATCGCAAGCTTCACATGGATGTGCACTCTTTTTCCTTTGTCCAGATTTTTCCCATTGGGTTTTACTGGCAAAGTTTTTAACGAGGCATATTCCATTAAGATTGACATCCAAGGGGGAGTGTTATGAATGCATTCAATATGCATTTAGTGTGGATGTCAAAAACGTAAGAGTTTAAGTGGCTTCATTAATACTTCATGTATTCAATATGCTACTTGAGAACTATAAATAGATGTCATTGTAATGGATCTAAAACACACTTGAATAAACAAGAAAGAATAAGAAGAAAAGGTTCTATTATCCTTACATTTGATCTCCCATATTCTTGTTTTACTTGATTTTCTTTAATATATTTATAATAAATATAATTATTTTTTTGGGTTTTTCGTTTTGTTCGAGTTATTCACGGAGTAACGTAATAATATTACTGTCTATTATTGTAATATTACTGTAAACACAATAATATTACTGTGGTTGACGGTTATATTACTGTTGTTATAGTAATATTGCTATCAACCACATCAATATTATTATTTTATTTGGATTTTTTGTTTGTTTGTGTTATTCATAGAGTAACGTAATAATATTACTGTCTATTACTGTAATATTACTGTGGTTGACGATAATATTATGTTGTTATAGTAATATTACTGTCACTCACAGTAATATTAATTCTTTTGGTTTTTTATTATGTTTACATTTGTTGCACAATCAACATAGTAATATTACTCTATTACACAATAATAATGAGTTTTGTTGTGTTAATATTACTGTGCTAGAGATTAATATAGCAATATTACTGTGTAAAACTGTAGTTTAGTTTAATTTTATTGTGTTTAACTGTAATATAGTTAATATTACTGTCAATCACAGCAATATTGTTGTTTAGACGGAAAAAAAAAAGGTTACAGAAAGAAAGAAAAGAAGAAAAAAAAAAATCGAAAAAGTCAACGGCGGAATCCGGCGAAAAAATCCGGAAGAAAAAAAAATATTGAAAAGTCAATGCCGGAATCCGGTGGGAAAAAAAAGTTTTGGAAAAAAAAATTTTGAAAAAAAAAATTTGGGTCAAAATTGAATAATTTGTGAAATTTGGGGTCAAATTGAGATTAAATAAAGTTAAGGATGAAATTGGAGCATATTAAAGTATGAGGGGTTATTTTAGTCCTTTACAAAAATCTGGACCATGTGTGGACTTATTGGTAAAGAAGTTTTTTGTCTTGATCTCTTTATAAATAAGTACCCAATGATGGGCTTATTTGTAAATACCTCGTAAAGTAATGCCTTTTTTTTCGGACATAAAACCTATAACATCTCTTGCATTGTACTCCCTCCGTTCCTTTATAATTGTCGTTTTTAGCTTGTGCACAAAGATTAAGAATCTCAATAAATGTTGCTTAATTTTAGAAAACTATATGTTCTTATACTAAAATGCCCTTGTCAATAATTAATGTGAGGGAGTGTTTGAGATAGTTAATAAGGGTAAAATTGATAATTAATGCAGTATTGGAAATGTAAAGTGACAGATAATATGGAACAAAAATAATTTAAAAAAGAGACAGTTATTGTGGAACAGATGGAGTATCTTTTTATACAAAATGAGTTAACGCTACGTTAACTTGAAAAATTCTAATGGTATATTTGTAATTATATATATTAATTTTTTTTCATTTATCTCCTATTTTCCATTCCCAGATCAGAGTTGCAAATTCATAAGCAAAATTTTAATCACATTTAAAATGTATTTATTTATTTTTTACCCTAATGGAATAGTCAAAATATTTTAAATTATTTCTTTTTTTTTCATTTTTAGGGGATAATTATTTTTCTTAATATTATAAATACTAGTACATGGAGTATTTAAAAAGGAAGATAGTTCTCCAGAGACTTCTCCACATTAAGAAGTACAACACAAGAAGAGAAAGAGTAGAAAAATAAACGGTGAATCAAAAAGGAGAGGTAGGATTTTCAAATCTTAGCTTATAAAGTATGAGATAAACGGCCAATATCAGACCGTTTGAATTAAACGATCAACATCAGTCAAACCACTTAAATCGAGCTTAAGTTAGCTAATATGCTCATCCGAGGATTTGGCTCCTCGATTCTTGTGTTTAAGGGCCCTATTCACACATTAGAAAAAATATATTTGGCCACAAACACTAACATAAAGATTTAGATTTTTTTTTTTCTTTTTTTTTTTTTTTTTTTTTTTTTTTTAATGATATGTTTAGAATATCACATTCCTCCACAAGGGGAGAAGAACCATTATACCACTTAAAGTTATACAGTAGAATATTGTTAATTTAAGCAGCTTGAATGGAAATATCAAATTCCTTAACCATAATTTTGACGCTAATATTTGATAACTAGTTTTCATATTTTTGCATTGGAATTGCTCTACTACTCGATTAATCAACAATAACGACCTCTTGCCAATTGATTCTGAGTAGCTTTATCAAGATCTGAAGCAAATTGTGCAAAAGCTTGATCTCGTTTAAATAATATTTGGTCCATCCTTAATTTTACTTTGGTTAATTATCCTAGTTGATGTTGAGTCCATCTATTCAGGGGCGGAACCAGAATCAAAATGTAGGGGGAGACTAACTAAAATTTTGGGGTTCGGGGCAGCGCAATGTAAAAAAATTTAGGTTCACAAAACATTGCAAAAAAATAAGTTTATATTACTATTTTTTTATTAAAATATCATATATATTATAAGTATATCATATTTTAATCATCACAGAAAATTCTAAATTAATTTAAATTATTGGGTAAATTGCACTTAACCCCCTTGTGGTTTGACTATTTTGCACATGACCCCCTTGTGGTAGCAAATTAGGCACATTACCCCCTTAAGGTTTGATTAAGGTAGCTTCTATTAACACCATTAACAGAAAACTTGAAAAGACAATATTACCCCTTAAAATAAGGCAAAATCACATCCGCACCAACTGGTGGTTGGTTTCTAGAATTTCCATTTCTTCTCTTGTAATTTATTTATTGTAACTTAAAAGTATGTACCGTTTCTATAATTCTAATTTTCAATCTATTTATTTGCTGAAGTCCACTTCTAAAAAACAATTCTACGGATTTCAAATTTAACTGCCACTAATTATTATTATTATTGTTGTTGTTGTTGTTGTTGTTGTTGTTGTTGTTGTTGTTGTTGTTGTTGTTGTTGTTGTTATTATTATTATTATTATTATATTTGTTATTTTTATTTTTATTTTTATTTTTTTTGAATTTTTTTTAAGTTTCAAAGTTTGAAAATCCTAAATATAATTTTTATTTTTCTGAAGCTTCCAAAGTTGGATGAATATATAAATTTCAAAAGTAATATTTAAATTAATTTCTTGAATTTCCAATTAAATCAAAAAAATTGTCCGAAAATGTGATATTTTAACCCACCAAACTCTATCCCTAATCATATATCATACACAATTAAAAAAACAATATCAACCCAATTTCCACCTAAACAACCCTAAATCAGTTCCACAATTCCAGACAATTACAGACAATTGCAAACCCGATTTAACTTCGAATTAGAAAGGAAAAGAAAAAGGAAATGAAAAACGAAAATGGAAAAACAAAGAGTGGGGTGTATTACAATCACTCACTTTTATGATGGTGTGATGTACACGCACCGTTAAGATGGAAGGAAAAAGTAACGGAACTACCTCAATCAAACCTCAAGGGGGTAATGTGCCAAAATTGATACCACATGGGGGTCATCTGCCAAATGGTGAAAGCACAAGGGGGTTAAGTGCTATTTACCCTAAATTATTCTAATAATGTATTACACTTAATATTTCAGGGTTTCATGGCACGATCTCAAAGCATTGATAAAAAAAATTCAAAAATAAGTAATATTTATAAATTTTATTTAAAATAATACAAGTTTTAAGCATCTTATTTTATATTTTACATTAAATATGATATATTTATCTATAATATATATAAGATTATGGAGAAGAAACAAAAAGAGGTAGTAGGTTAAAACACATATTTACAAAAATTTTGTGGGGACCAAAAGTAATATTCAAAAAATAAAATACCAAATATTTAAAAAAAATAAAAAAAATTATTGGGGGGTCATCAGCCCCTGCCCCTTGCAAGTACCACCCCTGCATCTAGTCGTGTATTGCTCATGGCTAGAAGGGCAAAAGTGTCATTTCTGTTGAGCTTTAATTAAGTTAAATGATTTTAAGCAAATAAAAATAAGCTCATTACTTAAACTTAATTAAAAGTATTTTAGGGACATTAACTATATTCATTGTTGTGATTAATATTTTCGTTTTTTTATAATAATGTAGCAACCTGCAGTTAACCATATAGGTGCATTTGGGTAAACTTACACTCTTGTATAATAGCACAGTATGCTAACTATGTGTGACAAGCTCATCATAAAAGAAATCGTAAAAGAAGAATTTTTAAAACACTCTTGTATAATAGCACACTATGCTAACTTACACTCTTGTTGGTTTATGATGGAAGAATTTTTCTTAATTATTTTTCTTAATATTACAAATACTAGTATATGGAGTAATTAACATTTTGGGGATCACTATTTCAAATCCCAACTTTTGCTTACTTGAATACCAAAAAAATAAAAAATAAATAATTAATTGTAAATTACTTTAATACCCTTAATGAAATTAAAACTAAAAAAATATTACAAATACTATTTTTCTTTCTTAAATACCAAATAATCAAAAACTCAAAAAACCATTTCCCTCCTTCTCCACCTCCTTCTTCTCCCTCCCCAAAAACCCTTCTAAAAAATCTTCCTCACAACAAACCCTTCTAAAAAATCTCACAACAAACCCTTCTAAAAAATATCAAAACTAAAGAAATTAAAACCTCACAAAACGTATAAAATTGAGTTATAAGACAATAATATGGTAGTATATATGAAAGGAGAACACATTAAGGTAAGTATCGATGTCTTTTTTGAGCTTCGAAGTCGATTTTGAAGTTTTTTTTTTTTGAAACCCGTCGGCAATTTTCGACACATACAGGTCGATTTTTTGGTCAATTTTCGACACCAACGTGTCGGAAAAGAAAAAAAAAAAAAAAAACCAAATTTCGACACCTACCTGTCGAAAATTGGCCGAAGTTCGACAGGTATATGTGTCGAAAATTGCCGACGGGGTTTCAAAAAAAAAAACTTCAAAATCGACTTCGAAGCTCAAAAAAGACATCGATACTTACCTTAATGGCTTCTCTTTCCACATATACTACCATATTATTGTCTTATAACTCCATTTTATAAGTTTTGTGAGGTTTTGATTTTTTGAATTTGGAGATGTTTTGGAGGATTTAAGAAGATGAAAAAGATAGGGTTTAATTGGGTTGTCGCGGCAGTTACGAGCACGTACGGTGGCGTTCGGCGGCGGCGGCGGCGGCGGCGTCGGCGGCGGCGGCGGCGGTCAAGGTTGGAGAGGAGAAGAAATGGTGGAGGTTTTTTTTTTTAACAACAAAGGGTTTTTTTCTTTTTTTTTTATTTGGTTTTTGAATAGGTAATTTCTAATAAAATTTGATATAATTGATATTTTGTATGAAAGGGTGTTTTTGTAATTTTCTTTTTATTTTGGTTTTAAAGTAAGAAAAAACTTATAAATATGTACTCAATTGTGGTTTTCAACTAGGTAGTATTCAACTAAGCAAAAATTAGTATTCAAAATAGTTGCCCCCTAACATTTTTAGGGGGAAAAAAAAATTGTAAATTGATTTAGGTGGAAAAAAACCAAATCATAAAAGAAATCGTAAAAGAAGGTTATAAAAGACACACACGCGTCTTTGATTGTTGATTCAGGCAGCAACAATATTATCTAGAAACCCTAGAAAGCTACTCAAGAAAAAGAAAAAAAAAAAGGCCGAGTGTGCTATTTAAATAATTTCACAGAGTGCCGCCAAGAAAAACAGATCGAAAACATAAGCAGATCGAAAACCTAGAAACCTCAAGAAGAAAAGCAGATCGAAAAGCTAGAAACTTCAATTATGGCAATAATCGAAGAAAGGTCAATAATTGGGCAAAAGAGAAAGAGTTCAGTTGTTTTTACGGCAATCATCGAACAAGATGAAAGGAGAAAGAGGTGTGTTGTTTTTACGGAAATCGAAGAAGAAAAAAGTTGGGAAGAGGAAGAAAGTTCGGAAATTGTTTATCTTCCCGATGAAATTATCGAAACGATTCTGTCGAAATTACCGGTGAATTGTCTGCTTAGAAATAAAACGGTTTCAAAATCATGGAATACTATGATCTCCGATCCTTTGTTCGTTAAGAATTATCAAGGAGAATCATCTTCTTCTTCGACCGTTTTTCTATCTCATCTACTCTTCAGTACAGATTTTGATTTGGTTAAATTCAAAGATCTAAATATTCGAGCAGTACAACAACTGAGATCCCCTCCATCATGTCCTTACAAAATGTTGTGCTATTGCGATGGCGTCCTACTTTTAGCCCATCCTTATTCCAAGGATTTTATGTTGTGGAACCCGGCTAGCGAAAACCGACCTAAATCGTTTATCTCACAAAACCATTATAGCTTCAACTTCAACTCTGTGTTGAGTTATGGGCTTTGTCACGATCCCACGGTTGGCGTTTTTAAGTTTGTTCTAATATTTATCGAGGGCTACCTAGTTTTTTCCGACAAGTACAAAGTCGGCTTCTGCACTTGGAAAGAATTCGAAGAACCGACGATGAGGGTTCCGGAAGTGGTGAATAATCGTTGTGGAGTGTCTGCGGATGGGGTTATCTATTGGGTTACGTGTCGAGAAATTATTTATTTTGATCCCAGAGACGACAAGTTCAAGATTTTACCTTTTTCTTCAAATCTTGATGATGATGATGATGATGATGGATTGTTTTACTTGACTGAATTGAGAGGCTGCTTGTGCATGTATCGCAACAAAGGCGGAGACAAGACGAAGGTTCGAATCTTGATTAAGGGAAAGGGAAGGGACAATAATTCTTGGAAGGATTTGATAACTATCGAGAATGTGGAGACGCCGATTTCCTCGTTTGAGCCCAAATATTTCTTGGAAGACAAGATTTTTATCCTATTACACACTCAAATTGTATCGTTTGAACCTGCTAGTTTGTTAGTCATCTACAACCCTTTCCGGAAGACGTTCGAAGAAGTTGAACTCTCCAAGTATCGTGATTTGGTTCCGTATATTCATAATCCCGACATCCTAAGTAGCTGGTAGGGTGTGGATCTAGCTTCAATATTTATTTATTTCTTTGTAAGGAGTTGTTTTTTTATTTTTTTATTTTTTAAATAATGTGAAACGCAGTTTGAATATTGTTTTGGAGTTGTTCTTGGATTTGTAAGTGTTATTTGATGATAGTCTTTGGATTACAGAGTTTGCACTCACAATCATAATGTTCATACTTTGATTATATAGTTTAAACACATATTATTTTCTTTCGGAAAAAATCAGAATATTATTCGATTACAACATTCAAGTTATTTCTTTTATAGCCATCCGTCATGATATCAAGAATTTGTAGGCAGCAGTCCAGTTTGATCTTTAGCTGCTTTAGTAATTAGGCTCATCAAATTTTCACTGTTTCTTCGGGTTTTTCTTTCAAACAATCAACTACCAAATTACTCAAAACAACTATCTTTTTTTTCGTTTTTTCCTGCATAATTAACATTAAAATAACTGTAGGAAAAGAAAAACAACGAAAAAAGTAGTTTGTAATTGCAGGTTTAGCAAAAATAAAATCAACATCGAATTACGAAACTCAACTGTAAGAATATCAAAATCAACTATAAAATTGTCAAAATCAACTTCAAAAAAACCGAAATCAGATATAAAATTATAGAAATCAACTAAAAATTATTGAAATCAACCAAAAAGTATCGAGATCAACTATATAATATTGAAAACAACTACGATTTATCAAAATCAACTACAAATCAGAACACCCCAATTGCATAAATAAACTACTATATAATCGAGCGAATACAGCTACAAAAACACCATCTCCCCTAGTCCAATGGCGGAGGGCGACAATTTATGGTGGCGGTGAAGGACGATGCCACGTACAAATATACCATCTCCCCCAATCCACGCGGAGGATTTGATTTATAGCGGCGGATGAAGGGTGAGGCCGCAACGGACGTCGATCATAAATCCACCCTCCCTAATTACAACAATTCAATTCTCCTCCCACAATTCCATGTTGAGCACCCTAGCCAGTCGGGTTACGGTGACTACCCCGATTCCAATTGTTCGCTCATATCTTCCGCACACAACTTTTTGGGAGAAAACATAGGGGCAAATTTTTTTTTTTTTTTTTGGCTTTTTTATTTTGTTTGATTTGATGGCCATTCGACGTAATAATATATCTGTCGTTGACGGTAAAATTACAATAAACACAATAATATTATTGTCAAATACATCAATATTATTTAGTTTTTTGCCTTTTTATTTTGTTTTATTTGTTGACCGATTAACGTAATAGTATTACTGTCTACTATTGCAATATTACTTTAAACACAATAATATTACTATAGTTGACAGTAATATTGCTATCAACCACATCAATATTAATGATTTTGGCTTTTATTATGTTTGCATTTGTTGAACGGTCAACATATTAATATTATTATATTAAA
This sequence comes from Erythranthe guttata, assembly GCF_000504015.1. The sequence goes on from NW_012192971.1 coordinate 266,657, forward strand.
CAATAATAGGAATTTTTGTTGTGTTAATATTATTGTGCTAGAGAGTAATATAGCAATATGACTATGTTAACAATAATATAGTTAATATTAATGTGTTAAATAATAATATAGTTAACACGACTTCAACCCCAACAATATTACTCTTTAAACGGGTAGAAAATGTCGAAGAAAAAAATTCAAAAAAAAAAACAGAGGAAAAAAAAAGGTCAGCGCCGTCGGAGACCGGTGTTAACTGTGGGACCCGGGCTTATTTGCCTATTTCATCGGATCTTTATAAATGGCCCTAAACATTGAGCTAGCCCACAAGTGTAGGCCCAAATAATATTGTACATTGTGAATAGAAACGAACTAAGGGACCCCGACGAGTTGAGACTTGAGAGCTCTTCGACGAGCTGGAGACATCTAAATGAGCTAAAGATAGCTCACTAGTGTCGAGTGCCGAGTGTAGAGTCCCGAGCAACAAACCGACGAGCGTTGAGCGCCGAGTGACGAGCCGACGAGCGCCGAGTGACGAGCCCCAAGTGTCGAGCGACGAGCTGAAGATGCCACCTCATAACTTAGACACTAAGAATAGAAAATATCTTCATAACTTAATCACTAAGACTTATTGTCATGGACTTGAAACAATTCTATTAATCGAATTGGATAGAAGCAATGGCATCCGGAAAACCTCTACTATAAATAGAGGGTTCATAAACCTCAAGGTAAGTATTCTTGATCTTAACACATTATTTTATCTCGAATATATTATCTCCGTATCTTTAAGGTGTTCTAACTTGGGCGTCGGAGTGCTAACGTTTGGAGTACCTTTCCCGGTCCCTTTTGCACGTCCGCGACGAACAGGCCTAACATGGAACGGACTTAAAGAATCGAGATTCCTCGAAGCGGAAAAACCCAACCGCATCAATTGTTGTGGTGGATAGTAATATTACTGCCAATGGCAGTAATATTATTGTCAACCACAAATATTAGTGAGGTCGACAGTAATATGATTGCCAACCACAGTAAAATTACAATACTAGAAGTAATATTACTGTCAACCACAATAATATTGTTACGATGAAGAGCCAACAAAATAGAAAAACAAAAAAAAATTATGTGGTTGACAGTAATTTATTGTCGACCGCAACAATATTACTATCAACAATCAGCGGCCGGAGGAAGAAAAAAAAAGCATGAAAGAAGAAATTTACAAAAAAAAAAAAAAGTCAACGCCGCCGATTAGCGGTGGCAGAGTAAAAAAGAAAAGGTCAACCGTCAGTCTTTGGCGGCAGAAAAATATAATTAGAAAATAAAAAGTTTGGAAAAAAAATTAAAATCAAATTTGTGTGGTCAAAATTGATGAAAGAAAGTAAACTTAAATTTGTATGATCGAAATTGATGAAACTGGAATTAAATTAGGGTTATAATTAAGAATTGAGTTTAAAAGGTGTAAAAATAATATTGTCATACGCATTAGTTTGTATTTGTCTATAATACATATTAAAGGAATAAGATTATTAGCGAAATAAATAAAACACCTGAATCAGGATTAATAAAAATAGTTGGTCAGTTAGGTATGCATAAAAACCCCTAAATTTCACAAGTTGATGCTACAAACAACATACAAGTATATTAAAAATTTTGCTTGCATAACTTAAATATATTGATATAGCTTCAGAAGTTGTCCCTGACATCTAAGCGAATAAATAGAATAAATCTCAACCCTTCAAACTACAATAATAATCACTTAAATTCAGCTTTATAACTTTCTACACAAACTCCACTACTAATAAATTACATGACAAGAAGCACCAAAAGTATCAGATACCATTTCCTCCACAGGGGTTTAGCACCTTGTCCACACCAAGGAAGTCGGCATTTTGCTTAACGAGTTCAAGTTTGAGGAGAGATTTGACGACTTGCTTCATCGTGGGCCGTTGATTTTCGTCTCCATTTACGCACTCGAGCATTAGCATAGTAATCTTATGCCCATCATATGTACAAAAATCATCTTCATCTGCTAAACTTTTGTGGACAAGTGAAAACTCGGTTTTCGATTCAGACAGGGGTGGAACCAGGATCAAAATGTAGGGGGGCTAACTAAAATGTAGGATCAAAACATTGCAAAAAATAATACTAATTTTTAATTAAAATATCAAATATATAATAATTATATCATATTTTAATCATCACATAAAATTCTAAACTAGTTCAAATTATTGTAATAATGTATTGCACTTAATATTTCAGGGATTCAGGGCACGATCTCAAGGCATTGATAAAAAAAATTCAAAAATAAGTAATATTCATAAATTTTATTTTAAATAATACAAGTTTTAAGCATCTTATTTTATATTTTATATTAAATATGATATATTTATCTATAATTTATATAAGATTATGGAGAAGAAACAAAAAAAATAATGGATTAAAACACATATTTACAAAAACTTTGGGAGGGCTAAAAATAATATTCAAAAAATATAATACCAAATACCTCAAAAAAAAATTTTTTTTCCTTGCAAGTACCGCCCCTGGATTCAGAGGCTTCTTCATATTCCCTAAATGCCCATTCAAATACAAACGGCAAACCAGCTTTCCTGTCTTCTTGCGTGTAAACCCTCTTCGATATCAAACTAAGAAGTATAACACCAAATGCAAACACGTCTTGCTTGGTCGACCAACGACCTGTAAGAAATCCAAATACTCTTTATTTATTAATAAGGTACCATAGTAAATGCTAGGATTTACCGTAGCAAAAAAGTACTTGCTACGGCCATTTACCGTAGTAAAGTTTTTGTCACGCTCGTATATGCTACGGGGCAAACTCGTAGCAAATGTGTAACAAAAACTTTTTTACTACGAATTTGGTACATTTTACTATGGTTAATGGTCGTAGTAAAAAACCATTTTCCTACTAGTGTCTCAACATGCCCTTTGATATAATATTGGGTCCGCTTGGTGTTTTGTGTAGAAGTGTCTGAATAACTAACTATTGTTGGATTATCTTGGACAATCTAGGGGTTTTTTTTCTTGTTTTTTTATCAAAGAAAACAAAGAAAAACGGTGAGAATATTTGAAAATATTGAAAAACAAAGTCAATGAATTTTGTATGGAAGCTTGAAAGATCGTGAGATGGAGTTCATTGAGGGTGGGTTACTCACTCCCAATTTTAGGAAGGGTATTTTTGTCTATAATTTATATAGGGACTTTATCGGGACAAATATATTTTTGGTCCTCCACGATTATGACAAAATATTAAGTTTATAAAAAAAAAATCCTATATTGCTTAGAAAAAACATTTTTCTTATGTCGCCCACCGTGGGGCTCGAACCCACGACCACAAGGTTAAGAGCCTTGCGCTCTACCAACTGAGCTAGACGGGCTAATATTGCTTCATTTTAACTGATCAATTAATATAGCAATATTTACGAGGCTGATTTTATTCTTATAAACATAGGGTGTAAATTAACACTGGAGGAGTTGGAATAAATGGAGAGATTATTCGGATATGAGGACTACCTTGGATGAAGGTTGAATGGAACAAATCATAAGTAGTCTTTGCGAAAAAAAATTGAATTTTTTTAAAAGTACAAAATTAGTTCCAATTTCAATTCCAAAATATTTGGAATTTGGAAAAAAAATGCAATTCCCAAAAGTATCAAAAATTGCTGGATTTCGGAAATCACATAACCATGTCGAATATTTTCTAAAACTTACACAAAGATTCAAAAATAAGAACACCCTTTCTTGAAAGCAATTAATATGATAACTTCTAATATTCTGGGAAAAAAAAATAGCTATAAGAATTCCAATTGCACTAGCTACCAATTTTGAAATACCATAAAAAATTCTAAACCCTCAAGATGATGAAGTCGAAACACGAAAATAACTATTTCAGGATAGATCTATTACATTATTCTTCCAAAATAGATCAACAAGTACTAACTACACCAATAGTCACATGACAAAAGGCGGCATAATATCCATTAAACTCTCTCTCTCTCTCTCTCTCTCTCTCTCTTAGGGATGGCAACCGGTCGGTTATGAGGCGGTTTTGCTTAAACCCCGAGACCCGACCCATGGAAAATATAGAAAACTCAGACCAGCCCCAAACCGGTTCAGCTTAGACCCATATCCGCCCTAACCTATACCTAAATTAAACGATTCTGACCCGCTAGACCCGTTAACATAAAAAAATTATTATTTTTGAACTTTCATAATATTTTTGCTTCTATATTTTAACAAAATAATCTAAAATAAAATACAATATTTTAAAATATTTCTACAAGTGATATAAAGTGAATAATAAAAGGGATGTGATAAATGCCGTTCGAACTTTAATAATACCGTTTCGACTTCAAACGTGATTTTGATCATTTTTTATTTCAAATTTTGAAAAACGCGAAAAATAGAATTTGTAATATTTTGGATTAGTTTTCTAATCCAACTTGAATCACCAAAATTGGATGTCAGACGAGAAAGATATACATGAATCAATGGATACTGCTCACAACTTTGATGTATTGAGGTATCTAAAATTCAAAATGTGACTCATTCATGCATACCTTTGTCACACGGCGTCCAATCTAGAGGATTTAACTTCGATTAGAAAGCTAACCCAAAGGACTACAATTTTCATGTTACGAATTTTGCCAAAATCAAAATAGAAATATGTCAAAATCTGATTCGAAGTCAAAACCTAATTAGTAAAATTCAAACGACATTTAACATTTCAGATAATAAAATATATAATTCATTATATTTAACTTCTTGATAAGTAAAGTTCAAAAGGCAAGACGGCCACCGGTGGTCGACAAGTGATAGATTTTACTTACGAGAAATGAGATTCAAAAAAATGAAATGGTGAAAACTGGGCAAATGAGAATAGACACGATGAAAATTGAAAGTTTGATAAAGGAAATCATGAATTAACTTTTATATATAGATTTATTATAAATTATAATATATTTCTACAGGTCGGTTCCGGGTCTGTTCCAATAAGATCCGTAACCCGGCCCAGAACCATCCGGTTCTAGAAATTTAAAACAATTATCCGCCCCGAAACCATATAACTTACCCAAACTCGCCCCAAACGGGTCGATTCCGGGTCGAAGACCCGGCAAACTCGTACCCGTTGCCATCCTCTCTCTCTCTCTCTCTCTCTCTCTCTCTCTCTCTCTCTCTCTCTCTCTCTCTCTCTCTCTCTCTCTCTCTCTCTCTCTCTCTCTCTCTCTATATATATATATATATATATATATATATCCATCCAATTCCAATTCAAAAGAAATCAGTAAAATTGGAAATCGATATTTCGGAATTCGGAATTGAAAAAGTTGTTCCAATACCGGAACTTTTTGAATCGGACCCAGTGAAAATTGGAAAAAACTTTCACCCCTAAATATGTCCGACTCTCTTCAAATTCTTCAAATATCTTTAATTTAGAAGGGCTATTGATATACCTAAATAGGCCGGCCCAATGGGCCCTCAAATTTATCTACCAAGTGGGCCCATCACGCGAAAGCCCAAGCTCTTTCAAAATAAGGCTTGGGCCCAACAAAGTAAGCCCAACCCATTTAACGATATATAAATAGATGGTTTATTCATTCGTAAAGGTACGTTCTCATTATTGATATACCTAAATAGGCCGGCCCAATGGGCCCTCAAATTTATCTACCAAGTGGGCCCATCACGCGAAAGCCCAAGCTCTTTCAAAATAAGGCTTGGGCCCAACAAAGTAAGCCCAACCCATTTAACGATATATAAATAGATGGTTTATTCATTCGTAAAGGTACGTTCTCATTATTGATAATCCACCACGAATTTATTCTCTCTACTCTCCCTACGATCCGTACATCTGACTTGAGCGTCGGAGGGGTTTCCGCCGGATCAACCCCCGGCTTAGTTCACGTGTGCTATTTTCGCAGGGACCTCAGGAGCATCGAATTGACTAGCTACTGATCAGCTTTGCTCTCCCAGCTCGTTTTCTACATTATCCTAGGTGAGCTAAACTTTAGCATCATCATTTTGGCGCCGTCTGTGGGAACGATGCAAACCAGATCACGTAGCCAACAAGATCCTCCTGAGGCATCAGCTCGGAGAGAAAACGACACGGCTAATAACCTCCCCGCCCGTGGAGGATCTGGCATCCCACCTCCTCCACGCGCCGCGGAGCAACTTCCTCCACGTGCCGCGGAGCCAGCTCCCCCACGTACTGCAGATCCACCTCGCGAGGTTCAGGTGATCCCCCCTCGGGACCCACCACTCGCCGATCCACCACTCCCTGCTCCTCGAACGGTTCAGATAACCGAGGACGCACTCCAACGTATGATAGCGGAAGCTTCTACTCGCGCCGCCACGGAGGCCGTAACTCAATATATCGCCACGATGGGAGCAAACGCTCCCAATGCGATACCAGCACAAGCTCCACCTATAGCACCACCAGTGGCCCCACCGCCGATCCAGAATCAAATAAGCGTCTCTTCCTCTACGTCGGACCCACGGTCCCGAGTGCAGCTATCTACTAATCACAGAGGAGCACAGCCTAGACAACAACGTCGGCGCTCACCCCTACGGGGGAATGCATCGCCACCAAGAATCCCTTTCTTTAATGAGGGAGAAGGCGAGGTAAACAGCCGAGTGTCTCGCCAAAACCTTTTCTCCCAACCAAATAATCAAATGGGTGAAAGGATGCCTCTCCCAGCAAGACGCAGTCCCTTCACCATAGAGATCCTCAACGAGGTATTACCTCAAGGAGTAAAGATCTCGGGGTTACCTCAATTTGAAGGGACCACCGACCCACAGGAACATATTGAGAAATTCAGTGCCATGGCGGATTTATACGGCCCGACGGATGCGGCGATGTGCAAGATGTTCCGCACCACTCTCTCCAAGAGGGCAATGAATTGGTTCAACTCCCTACCCATAGGGTCCATTGACACCTTCGCTCGGTTGTCGACCCGATTCACCAACCAATTCGCCATCAACAAACAATACGCCAAGACCCCAGCTCATCTTTTCTCTGTAGTGCAGAGAGACAACGAAACACTCCGCAACTACATCAAACGTTTCGTAGAAGCCGTCCATGAAGTCCCCAGTGTGGGGCAAGACATGCTCTCAGGGATTATGCAACAGAACTTGAAACCGGGTAGATTCAAGGAATCTATTGCCGGAAGACCACCAGGCAACCTAGAGGAGTTGTTAAACCGAGCCGAAAAGTACGTCAGGATAGAGGAAGCTTCCACCCACGCTCCCCCTAAAAGGAAAAGGGAAGATGACCGTCAGGACAATAGGAGGCGTGATGACCGACGTCCACCACTTCCACCTCCAAGCCAACCCTCCTCTTCCTACAATAGGTTCACTCCGTTAAACGCTCGCCTCACTGAAATCCTTCACGTGATAGAACAGAGAGGTTTAGCGGAGCCTCCACGTCCTATGCAGCCTAATGCAAAGCGAGAAAAATCGGATCGCTATTGTCGATTCCATAAAGACAAAGGGCATACTACGGAGGAATGTGCACAACTTAAAATGGCGATTGAGAGGCTGATCAAACAGGGCCATTTAGGCGAATACGTCGATAAGCCGCGAAATAAACGCCGTGATGATCCTCCACGCCGAGATAACAATCGAGATCAACAACAAAGACGAGAAGATGGGGGTCACCGACGTGACATAGATAACAATGATAACCAGCCTACCCGGGGAATCATCTCCTTCATCTCCGGAGGACCAGCGGGAGGCGATTCACAGAATGCAAGACGCACACTCGCTCGATCAGCGCGCATGAATCAAGAACGCGCTTCTCCATCCGAACGCATATATCAAATACGAAGACCTGATCATAGCATAGTCTTCAACTCCTCCGACCTCGAAGGTCCAGATGAAGACCATGTCGATGCATTGGTCGTAACAACAACGGTGGCCAACTTCTTGGTCAAGAAGATATTAGTGGACGGTGGAAGTTCGGCTGACATCATGTACCTTCACGCTTTTAAGCAGCTGGGTATAGATAATGCCCGATTTAGTCCCGTCTCCACACCCCTGAAAGGATTCACAGGAGAAGGCATCTTATCCATGGGAGAAGTGGAGCTGCCTGTCTCTTTAGGGGAAGACCCCTGTCGAATCACGAAACTAATCAAGTTCCTCGTCGTCGACAGGCCATCACCCTACAACATCATTCTAGGGAGGCCAGCCATCCACACATTCAAGTCAGTACCTTCCTCCTACCATCAGAAGTGGAAGTTCCCTACTCCCTATGGAATGGGAGAAGTGCTTGGAGATAGACGTCTCGCTCGAGAATGCTATGCAAGGGCCCTACGAGAACCCTCAAAGAAGCCTAAACCGCCCGGAAAGGGAGACGATACCCAAAAATCCGACAAACGGAAGTGGGTCAATGCAATCATTGAGGACAATAAAGAAATCCTCATCAGTGTACCAGACGATAGCATCAAGCTAGCGGCTGTCGAAGAGCTTAAGTTCATAGAGCTCACACCTGGAGATGATTCCAAACTCCTGCGCATCGGATCTGATTTAGATCCTGAGACGGAGCAGCAGCTAATCAACTTCCTGCGACACAATGGAGATGTGTTCGCATGGAAAGCCCAAGATTTGTCGGGCATTCCCCCTCAGGTAGCCCTACATCGGCTTAACGTCGACAAGAGGATGAAGCCAGTCAAACAGAGGAAACGAACGTTTGGACCCGAACGCAACAAGCATATCAAGGCAGAAGTGGCTAAACTTCTAGACGCGGGTCATATACGACCAGTTCAGTATCCTGAATGGTTGTCGAACGTGGTACTCGTTCCCAAACCTGGGGGAAAGTGGAGGTTATGCGTGGATTTCACTGACCTCAACAAAGCTTGTCCCAAGGACCCATTTCCTCTACCCAGAATCGATCAACTCATCGATTCGACCTCGGGGTGTGAGCTCCTCAGCTTCCTCGATGCATACCAAGGATATAACCAGATCTTACTCGCGCCAGAGGATCAAGAGAGGGCTAGTTTCATCACTGACCAAGGCATCTACTGCTATCAAGTCATGCCCTTTGGATTAAAAAACGCAGGAGCCACATACCAACGTCTAGTGAACACAATGTTCGCAGATCAGATCGGTAAAAATATGGAGGTGTACATCGACGACATGCTCGTCAAAAGTGTCAAAACCTCAGATCACCTAACCGATCTGGATCAGTGCTTCGCTACCTTGCGAAAATACAAAATGAAACTCAACCCCCTCAAATGCTCGTTCGGAGTTCGAGGTGGTAAATTTTTGGGATACATGATTTCACAGCGAGGAATCGAAGCTAATCCCGCAAAAATCGAAGCAATTACCTCCATGCCTCCACCAACATCCATCAAAAAAGTCCAACAGCTTAACGGTTGTTTGGCATCTTTGAATAGATTCATTTCTCGATCAGCGGACAAGGCCCTACCCTTCTTCAAAATCTTAAGGGGAGGAAAGAAATTTGAGTGGGATGAGGCATGTCAAAAGGCATTCACAGAGCTAAAGTCGTACCTAGCATCCCCACCCCTACTCACAAAACCTCACCCAGGAGACACCCTCCTACTGTACTTAGCTACCTCAGCTAATGCCATCAGCGCAGTCCTCATCCGAGATGGAGGAAAAGGCCACCAACCCATATACTACATAAGTCGCGCCCTCCAAGGAGCCGAACAACGCTACACCAACATGGAGAAACTCGCTCTCGCCCTCATCAACGCAGCTCGGAAGCTTCGACCTTACTTCCAGTCGCATCAAGTGGTGGTTCTCACCAATTATCCTCTGAAGCAAATACTAAGAAGTCCTGAGACATCCGGGCGATTAGCAAAATGGGCGATAGAGCTAAGCGAATACGGGGTCGAATTCAAACCCCGCCCGGCTATCAAAGCGCAAGTATTGGCAGATTTTCTAGTTGAAATGACCTCCGTAGAAGAAAGTACCTCTCTTCCAACTTGGTCCGTCAGCGTCGATGGATCGTCCACTGCCACAGGAGGGGGAGCGGGTATCGTCCTAACGAACCCTGATGGAGATGAGTTCGAATATGCTCAACGATTCGAATTCACAGCCTCAAACAACGTCGCTGAGTACGAGGCCCTGATAGCGGGAATCCGCCTCGCCCTAGCAGCTGGAGCGCGCAAGCTCCTAATCCAAAGCGACTCTCAACTCGTCGTTAACCAAGTACTCGGAGTTTACGAGGCCAAAGAAGACACCATGGCGAAATATTTAGCTCTCGCACACACTCTCCTATCCAAATTCGAGAGCTACGAGATAATACAAGTACCCCGCTCCAACAATATCCACGCTGACAAGTTAGCTAGACTAGGAAGCTCCATGGCTAGCATCGGAAGTCGGAAGGTGACGCTCCTCACATCACCTCAGCCGGAGATAACTTCACCCACTGAAGTACAATACACCGAGGAGGATGAACCATGCTGGTTCACTCCAATCCTGAAGTATCTCAAAAAAGGAGAACTTCCAACGGATCCCGCCGAAGCACGAAAGTTAAAAACGAGAGCCGCACGATTCGTCATAGTGGGAGAAGAGTTGTACAAACGAGGGTTCTCATTCCCCTACCTTAAGTGCCTCGACCCAACCACGGCGGATTATGTACTTAGAGAAGTACACGAAGGCATCTGCGGCAATCACTTGAGCGGGAGAACCTTAGCTCTCAAACTACTGAGGCAGGGCTACTATTGGCCAACGATGCATGAAGATGCGAAAAGGTTAGTCCGGAGGTGTAAGCCCTGCCAAGAGCATGCCAATATCACTCACATGCCAGCGGCGTTAATGCAACCAATTGACAGCCCAATCCCTTTCGCCCAATGGGGGATGGATTTGGTTGGACCATTCCCGTCCGCCACAGGAGGACGCAAATACCTCATTGTAGCAGTGGACTACTTCACCAAATGGGTGGAGGCTGAACCCTTGGCACGCATCCGAGAAGAAGAAGTCATCCAATTTCTATGGAAGAACATCGTGTGCCGCTTCGGAATCCCGCGTTCCATCATCTCGGATAATGGAACTCAATTTTGCGGGGACAAGGTAAAAAATTGGTGCATCGGCTTGAACATCAAGCAGTTCTTCACATCGGTAGCAAATCCACAAGCTAACGGCCAGACGGAGGTTACAAATCGCACTATCCTCCAACACCTTAAGACAAGGCTGGGAAGTGCCAAAGGAAAATGGGTGGAAGAATTGCCTAACGCCCTATGGGCCTATCGCACAACCCCACGCGCAGCAACCGGAGAGTCGCCTTTCAATCTAGCTTTTGGCACGGAGGCTATCGCACCCGTCGAAATCGGAGAACCATCTTGGCGAGTCACCAACTATGACCCAACAGCTAATGAAGAGGCTATGCGGGGAAGCCTAGACCTCATAGATGAGTTACGTGAGATCGCATACATCCGACAACAGATGTATAAATCACGCATGGCCAAGGCATATAACTCAAAGGTCCGCCCTCGCTCCTTTCAAGTCGGAGATTTAGTCCTCCGAAAAGCTGAAGCCTCCCACCCCATCGGAAAGCTCGACCCAAAGTGGGAAGGACCGTATAAAATCACAAAGGTGGTCAACACTGGAGCATATCGCCTCGAGAACATTGACGGACACCCTATACCCAGAACATGGAATATAGGGAACCTCAAACGGTTCTACGCCTAAGGTATACATCTACCTTACTTCTGATCATTTGAGATCATCACCCATATCTCTACTAAAGAAAAATTACTTACAAATTTTCACCCATGCAGGCTCCACAACCTTCCACGTCACTCGTCTTGTAAAGCTGCTTAGACATGGTTGGAAATTCCGCACCACATAACAAGGTGCGTTAATGTCCCTCCTAAACTGGGGGGCTAGTAATTGCTACTTACATCAGAAATTCATAATCACATCCCATCGTCTCCTTACAGGTCGAGAACCTACTACGTGAGGATGTATATTAAGCAATCAATGCGCTGCTTGCTCGACGACACTCCATACCACATCGTCAAGGGTAACTATACTTCTACTAGAACTCAACACACAGATAATCTCATTTACGATTACTAACGTGACAAAATAATCCCACTAGCAGGCACGATCGCATAGCAACTCGCGACAACTCACGACTTCATTTCATGTCTTGGAGTGCGAGAAAGAAAAATCAAATCCGTAGTAGGGTACGTGAAAGCGCAATACGCATCCCCTCAGCTTCAATTACTAAGTCTTCAATACAAATGCTTAGAAAAAATTCTTTTTTCTCAATTATATTTGACAGGCATAGAAACGCCAAATGAATTCATTTTACCATCAACGCAGCAAAACGAACGAGTACAAGCAAGACGTGGAAGAAGAAGAACAAGTGTAGTACAATCACTTAGAACAATTTTTATCAAGTCAATTTTTTTTCTTTCTCGCTCCACCAGTAGTTATTTACCTTTGCCTCACGTAGGCCCATCGCATTAGTCATTTACTTACATTCGCCTCACATAGGCATGTAACAATTCTCCTATGCTATCGTTGAATATATATTTTTCGCTTTACTATCTACGCCTTTACGTCTATACAAATAACCTCTTACCATGAGTTCAAATCAATACCACCCTACAAACACTTAGAGTGATTTGGATAATCCGTATAGCCTGGCCAGCTGGATTAGCTAAGTCCCTTTAACTGTTTCACGAGGTGCTACTTTTAAAACGTGGCCACGGACAAAAATATTATAGACCCAAGTGGTCAAAAACAAAGGGCACGACCCCTAACAAAAACCTTGGGAGACTGATCCCCTCCTCAAGTACATCGCGTATAATGCTAATGTAAACACATAGAAGCAACGCATTAATTCTTGACAATGTCAAAATAAATAAATCGAAATCTTATACTTCAAAGTCAAACGAGGAAGAAATTAAAATAAAATAGTAGTGGACATACCCAACTACATCAGCGATAAAAATAAAATACGAAATCCATAAAAAAAATAATAGCAATAAAAAAGTTAGCTATCCTAACAGATAAGTCTAAGCTCCCCTACCGCGAGCGGAAGACGTACCCGCAGTAGAGTCACCCGCAACCATGTCATTCACGAGCTCTGTGCCCGTCCCATTGACATCTACCTCTTCCTCCTCTTCATCGGATATGCCAGCTTCCATCCCACGAATCACTTCCTCGCTGATCCCACCCGCATCGCGCAGATATTTGCGACAAGCACGCACTAATGGCTTATAAACCACAGCCAACGCATGCTCCTCAATCATAGCAGCACACTCATCACTACCTCGGAAACTAGCTTTAGTCTCCTCCACAATGGACTCCTTATAAGCCACACCACCTGATGTCGTGAGGAACCTCTTCCCCGTCGCCTTCTCAGCTTCATATTTCTCTTTCAGCTGATCGTAGCACTCGTTCAACTTATGAACATCATCCTTATACGCCTTCGCATCACCCCGGATAACCTCGAGCTCCTCGGTCCTCTCAGCAAGCTCCTCTGTCCTCCGAGCAAGCTCTTCAGAGCGTAGAGTGAGATCGGACCGCGCTTCCTCCAACTGGCTTAGAAGCTCATCCTCACGCGCTTGACTTCGAGCCCGATCCTCTTCCTTACTAGCTTCCACATTCCTACCGTGCTCCACGAGATATCTCCAAGTCGCTACCAACTAAAAAAAAAAAAAAAAAAAGAATTACACAAGGAAGAGAGGGAATAACATCTAGCCTCGTTTTAAATAGGCAAGTACTCACCCGACATATGTCTCCACCAGCTAACTCTAGCATATGAGAAGGACCCTTACCAGACATCCGAGCACGATCATACTCTCGAACGAAACCCTCGGTACTCAACATCGGCAAATCATAGTCCGACACATCCCAGTACGACTCCTTACCATCGCGGTTTACTCCATAAGTAAACAGCTGTTTCCCTCCTCCACCATGGAAAGCATAAGTCTCCTCTGGGTCTACCCGTGGACGCTTAGGCACAGCCACATACTCGGTATCCACCCTCTTCCCCTTGCCACGATCCCTCGTCGGTGGACGCCCCTCCACTTCACCAGCACTGCTACGATCATCTGCGACTACTCGAGCAGCTTCTACATGGACCTCCCCACGAGGCAAACCATTTGAAGAACCTCCCAAGGTAGAGGGTACCTTCTTCGATGCCTTCTTCGATGCCTTCTTCGACGACCCATTCGCCTTAGCTTGAAGCGCCGCAAAGGTGATGCCCCCATCTACAAGAGATAACGAACACATAAGAAACATGGGATATACACTACAAAAAAAAAAAAAAAAAAAAAAAAAAAAAAAACAAACAACAAAGAAGAGGAACACAAGTCAAGGCAACAAAAGGATATACGATGCTGACCCTTCACCGTCGGTATCAAACTCCTCGGATCAAATTCCACATCACACAACCCAGATTCCTCAATCCTCTTCGCCATATTTGCAGTCATTGCGAAACTCTCACACGTAGGATTCCAAACTACGGGAACATCAAAAGTGGGAGCCCTCACGTAAAAAAAATAGGTCTTCCATTTCCCCAAAGATAGCTTCACACTCTTCACGAATTGGTAATGAACGCGAGGATGAAAGCAAAAGAAAGGCATCTGATTGGGCCGATGTAACGTAAATAACGCCTTAAATAAACTCACAGACACAGGCAGACCTACTCGAGCCACCCTAAAATGAAACGCCTGGAAAATCAGAACAGCACTGGGCGTTAGCTGACTATACCCAATCTTGAATTCCTCGCAGACCTTCAACAAGGTCGGATGCGGTGTAATCTGAGATGTACACGTCAAGTAACCTAAAAACACCGTATGAAATCCATCAGGTGGCGAATACAAACGGTCACCCTTCTGAGGCAACAACAACTCAACGTTACTTGGCGCTCCAGATAAATGACGAATAGAGTGCAGATGCTCTTCCGTCAACACACTATCAAAATCAACTAAGTCCAAATTAATTGGCTTAATTTTCTTTTGCTTCCTCTTATCAACCTCAACATCACCTGGCGGAATATCATCTTCCTCCCCCTCGTCATCCGTCGGCTCAACTTCACTACTTGACACCGGATGTTCACTCGCCAAAGGAGCTTCATTCGAATCATCACTATCGCTCCCAAAATCTACGACTCGATGCCCATAGCGACGTCTACTGTAATCCGCTTCATCAACAGTAGGGCAAATATTAATATTGTTACGCACTTCTACATCGTCACTCCACGATTCAATAATTTCTCGCCGACCAAAACTTCCCCCGTTTAAAACACCAAGTGAATCAGTACCCTCGGAAATTTGCCCCTCAATTTCGGACAAACCGGGCTCAAAACCGGGCTCTAACGCGCCCCCACGCGCGCGCGTAGCCCCAAAAGGGTCAGATACACGCGCGCGCGCGTCACCCACCTGCCCAGCGACACGTGCACCCACCCCACTGGCCCCCGCGCGCGCGTCCGCTTCACCAAACCCACCAGACGCGCGCGCGCGTCTATGCAAAACCCGCCCAATCACGTGCCCGCCAACGCCACCTGGACCAATAGCGCGCGCGCGTCCACCCAACTCGCCAACCGACGCGCGCGCGCCTCTTTCTCTCTCCTCCACCGACGCGCGCGTGCGTCTATCGGGTGGCGTGCCTGACGCGCTTCCCACCTCAGCTGCTGGCCCACGTGGTCTGCAATCCATCCCTCTCTCCTCCTCGGTCCGGGTGCAAGCCGCCGGCTCTGCGGCTTCACTAGGCTCCATAGCAGCCTCGAAGCGCGCGCCCTCTCTCACATGGGACCGGCCGGCTTCTTGGCTCGAGCCAACAGCTGTAACACCAGCTCCCCTTTTATTTTCAGTTCGTGAATTTCCTACTGCAGACCCAAATTCTACATCCGATAATACAAGTTTATCGCGTTCCATACCCACTGTGCCAAAGGTCTTCTTGCTCCCTTCAACCGGATCTCGAAGTTTAATCCGCAAAGATTTCGAATTACCCGAATTCGACATGAGAAAAAATTTCCCCGAAGAAATAATCAAGAAACAAAAAATTTCTACTCTACCGCAAAAATAAAAAATTTTCAAGAGAAAAATAGCACAGAGGAAGACCTAGAGTTAAAGACACATACCCATATTTATTCCACAAGAGTTGAAGTTTAATTCTTTCCACCGCAAAAGGAGTCTATTTATCTGGCCCTGGTATATTATTTAAAACCCTTAAATATATGCCTAGCTGCCAAATAAATACAATAATCCCTTATTTAAATTAAAGAATTAATTCACCGGCAACGAAAACAATTCAATCAACGCCGCAATTAACTCTCGACACGACCCGGGTCACTCTACACACGTCCCCGTCTCAAATCGAGAGTTGGGGGGCTTAATGATATACCTAAATAGGCCGGCCCAATGGGCCCTCAAATTTATCTACCAAGTGGGCCCATCACGCGAAAGCCCAAGCTCTTTCAAAATAAGGCTTGGGCCTGATACGCGTAAAACCTACGTATATATTACCGCAAGTGTACAGTATCGCGTTTTGTAGAATAGTGAATTCCAGATATCGATCCACAGGGAATTAAGTTCCTAAATCTACCAAGTACCGTAATTATACTATCCTAAACTTTATCTAGACGGGAGAAAAAGATGGGAGATGACATGAAGCCAAAAGGAAACAAAAATAATAAAAACAACGGTCCGCCAGTATACGCAAGGAATTCCGACGTGTGATGGCTTCTAGGGTAAAATCCACCAGTGTACTATCGATAAAGATCTACAAATCGAAATCTATTGTCAATTCTATGTTCGCTAACCCAGACACTAAAGTACCCTAACCCCCGTCTCCAGTGTAGTTAGAGTCTACCCACAGGTCCGACGTCTCCGTTCAGAACCTGATATTAAGAGAGCATTTAGGTCAAGTCCTTAAGGGCTACCCGAGGTGCATCACGTCTCCGTTTCCACAACCCGAGCTATGTTTTCCTAAAATCAAACGAGAAATCCTCTCTCGAGTTCATTCCCATTTAGAATCAATTCAACTGTTGGCCAAACAATCGAAAGCATTTAATACATGAAAACATAAACAGAATCAAAGAACGACAAAAAGATCACAGATCTGGAAATCAAAATCAATATATACAAGGTTTCATTTCCCTAAAAGAAAATGCTCAGTTCATTACAAACATAGCATCAAAATGAAGAACACGAGAAATTATAAACTAAACGTAAAGAAAAGCTTATGAAAAACCCGAGTCGAAACCCTCGTCGAAGCTTCCCGCGAAGAACTGGCGAGAACCGAAGAGAAAACCGAAGAAGAAGTCGAGAGATGTGTCGAGATCTTATCGAGATATTGAAAAATGAAAAAGAGACCTTCTATTTATAGTGAAAAATCAAAGAAAAATATCTAGTCTCGATTTCTGTGCCCAGATCGCGATCTGGGCTTCTTGGATCGCGATCTGGCAACCTCGAAAACTGCCCACCGCCTTCCCAGATCGCGATCCAGGAAGTGCGGATCGCGATCTGCCCCAACTTTTCGCTGCTACTGGAATTTGCCACCAGATCGCGATCCGGTGATTCTGGATCGCGATCTGGCCTCTGCATCAACTTCAAACACTTTTTTCACCCTTTTGCAGCCCGAATTCGACAATTGTGCATTTCACAAAAGTTGTAGCCCTTGAAGTTAGCTTTCTAAATCCACTTGAATCAGCCCAATCGGAGGTCGTATGCAAAAGTTATGCTCGAAATACCAAACACTGCCACAATCCGCGAGAATGCACTTTTGCACGTGTTTGGTTTGGTTCTCGGCTTCGCTTCCAAAATCGTTTCGAATCGGCAAAAATAGCTTCTCTTTACCTAAAATATAAATAAAACAAAAACAACATAATATATACAAATAAAGCCGAAAACTCGGACGGATGAAGACCAAAACACGAAGATTAGATAAGTAAAAGTTGTGCAAAACGAACACTTATCACACCCTCAAACTTAGATCTTTACTCGTCCCGAGTAAATCAAAACAAAACTACGACACAAAAACAAAAACGACAAATGAAAGAAAAACTAAACCTAGGCCACTAACGTAGGGAATCACGATTGCATTTAGCGTATGCAACAAGCCTTTGAACCCCTGGGTACCCCCAAAGGACGAGTCGTGTCTCGTGAGGGTTTTCAGACAACACACCCACAAAGTTGCCGGATTGGTCAAAGCATTGCAATTAATTCGAAAGATAAAACGAGCTAGATAACCTAAAATCTCAGAATGGCCCACGGCTTTAAGGTATTCGACTTTCCTACCGACGCAATTAGTTGTTTCTACACCAAAATGAAAGATAGACTCAAGAATCCGTAATTAAACAATAAACACAATCATCGAGGGTTTTGAGTAGAAATGTGGGTGAAAAGTAAGTTTTGATTCTGAAATTCAAAAACTCGAGTTGGGCATAAGTAGGTCTTTTTATTCAATAAGATACGACAACAACAATATTTTGTGATTTTCATCACAACTTTTTCCTTTTTTCATTTTTTTTTTGAAACGGGCATAATCGTGACTCGTGCAAGGCCCGACACCACTGTGTTATCTCCCTGACCCATTTATCGAACTTTAGTCCAAGAAACCCCCAAGCTCGACCGCTCGGGAGACTTAGGCGACGAGGTGCACCCAACGGGTTAAGCTCGAGTCAGAAAGGCGGGGAAATCAGAGCGTGAATCACAACACCACAAATTATTATTTTTCTCTTTTTTTTTTTTTTTTTTTTTTTTTTTTTTTTTTTTTTTTTTTTAACAACAAACATAAAATAAAAACGTAAAGACCATTGATAGAACTTTTAGCCAACAACTGCAAATCGTGAACACATAATTCAATTCTAACTCGCCCCCCAAACCTCAGACTATTATACCCCTCAGAAAAGTGCGCTCAAGCTTAATCGGAAAGGATTCGAAAGGCTATCCACACAAGTTGCAAAAACGCAGTCGGAAGGTTCATCTATAATTAGCCGGTTATCCATAATTTCAATTTTAAAATCAACTAGCCCATCTACTAATTCATTAATTGCTTTGCTTCAATAGAATCCGGAAATGCAACTTACACTCGATCCTAAATGAAATGCATGTGACAAACATAACACAATTACGGAAATTGAAGTACATAAATGAAACTAAATCATATGATATGCATGCAAAAGACCAAAAAGAAAAATAAGCTAAACTCACCCCCAAACTTAAATCATGCATTGCCCTCAATGCGAAAAATAAAAGATATGAGAAAGAAATACGCCCTGAACAGTCTTGCCGCAGATTGATCAGTGTTCTACGGTTGCGAAAGTGCTCTTTGGTTGCACGGGGTGCCGTGGATTTTGGCACCGAGGGTGACTTGCCGGAGTTGCCTAGACTTCCCGACTTCTTACTCTTCTTTCCTTAGGGACGAGATACCGGCAAAAATCAAGAAAAATGGGTGAAATCTAGCTTTAAATAAAAAAAATGCAAAAATAAAAGAAAACTAACAAAATAAATGACGAAAAATGAATAATGGGTTGCCTCCCATTCAGCGCCTGTTTTACAGTCGACGGCTCGACACGTTTTGGACGGATTATGTCCAATCCAAAACCTTGTAGATTGCGCATCCATCCGTCAGTCTTGATACATACTTTGCAATCATATCATGGACTAGATTGCAATCTTTTAATGACCATCCCAACCCATGGTACTTTTCGTTTGCTTTGGAAATCAGTCGGTAGGAGACTAGGATGGGTTGCTTGCCTACCGATCTCTCAAACTCGTACACAAGATATTCGAGCTTTGGAGTAAGCTCTACCTCAAATCTGAAACTCGTCTCCTCGCTCACACTCAAATCCGGAGTAGCAATGTGGATAGGATTTCGTTCTTCAAGTTCCTCTACCATCATCTTCATCCCACTCTCATCACACACAAAAGTATCTACAGAACTGGGATGAATAATTCCCTCAAGGTGCTCAACCTCATCGTTCATACGAAAATCTGTAAATGCCTTGTTGTCTTCATAAAGGATGGTCGGATGTGGTTTATGAATGTGACATCTCTGAAAATTTTCGAAAATATTTGCCAAAAAGTGGAGTTCTTCTTGTAGATAGCAGAAGTGCTCATTTGTTTGTGCAATTCCATTTTCTGGGTTCAACCTTCGATGTCTTTCAATATCCTCCAACTCATGTTGAATGTAATCAGCTCTGAATTGAATCTTGCAAAGAGAGAGATCATAAATCGAGGCCATCGATGTATACAAATCTGCTATAAAAAAAATCAAAAGAAAAAAAAATGTCTAAAGTAAAGTAAGGATAGTTGGTAACGATATTAGTAAATTCAAGATTAACTAATTCCCCGGCAACGGCGCCAAAAACTTGATACGCGTAAAACCTACGTATATATTACCGCAAGTGTACAGTATCGCGTTTTGTAGAATAGTGAATTCCAGATATCGATCCACAGGGAATTAAGTTCCTAAATCTACCAAGTACCGTAATTATACTATCCTAAACTTTATCTAGACGGGAGAAAAAGATGGGAGATGACATGAAGCCAAAAGGAAACAAAAATAATAAAAACAACGGTCCGCCAGTATACGCAAGGAATTCCGACGTGTGATGGCTTCTAGGGTAAAATC
Organism: Erythranthe guttata; assembly: GCF_000504015.1. Next base: position 287,204 of record NW_012192971.1, read on the forward strand.
CACCAGTGTACTATCGATAAAGATCTACAAATCGAAATCTATTGTCAATTCTATGTTCGCTAACCCAGACACTAAAGTACCCTAACCCCCGTCTCCAGTGTAGTTAGAGTCTACCCACAGGTCCGACGTCTCCGTTCAGAACCTGATATTAAGAGAGCATTTAGGTCAAGTCCTTAAGGGCTACCCGAGGTGCATCACGTCTCCGTTTCCACAACCCGAGCTATGTTTTCCTAAAATCAAACGAGAAATCCTCTCTCGAGTTCATTCCCATTTACAATCAATTCAACTGTTGGCCAAACAATCGAAAGCATTTAATACAGGAAAACATAAACAGAATCAAAGAACGACAAATAGATCACAGATCTGGAAATCAAAATCAATATATACAAGGTTTCATTTCCCTAAAAGAAAATGCTCAGTTCATTACAAACATAGCATCAAAATGAAGAACACGAGAAATTATAAACTAAACGTAAAGAAAAGCTTATGAAAAACCCGAGTCGAAACCCTCGTCGAAGCTTCCCGCGAAGAACTGGCGAGAACCGAAGAGAAAACCGAAGAAGAAGTCGAGAGATGTGTCGAGATCTTATCGAGATATTGAAAAATGAAAAAGAGACCTTCTATTTATAGTGAAAAATCAAAGAAAAATATCTAGTCTCGATTTCTGTGCCCAGATCGCGATCTGGGCTTCTTGGATCGCGATCTGGCAACCTCGAAAACTGCCCACCGCCTTCCCAGATCGCGATCCAGGAAGTGCGGATCGCGATCTGCCCCAACTTTTCGCTGCTACTGGAATTTGCCACCAGATCGCGATCCGGTGATTCTGGATCGCGATCTGGCCTCTGCATCAACTTCAAACACTTTTTTCACCCTTTTGCAGCCCGAATTCGACAATTGTGCATTTCACAAAAGTTGTAGCCCTTGAAGTTAGCTTTCTAAATCCACTTGAATCAGCCCAATCGGAGGTCGTATGCAAAAGTTATGCTCGAAATACCAAACACTGCCACAATCCGCGAGAATGCACTTTTGCACGTGTTTGGTTTGGTTCTCGGCTTCGCTTCCAAAATCGTTTCGAATCGGCAAAAATAGCTTCTCTTTACCTAAAATATAAATAAAACAAAAACAACATAATATATACAAATAAAGCCGAAAACTCGGACGGATGAAGACCAAAACACGAAGATTAGATAAGTAAAAGTTGTGCAAAACGAACACTTATCAGGGCCCAACAAAGTAAGCCCAACCCATTTAACGATATATAAATAGATGGTTTATTCATTCGTAAAGGTACGTTCTCATTATTGATAATCCACCACGAATTTATTCTCTCTACTCTCCCTACGATCCGTACATCTGACTTGAGCGTCGGAGGGGTTTCCGCCGGATCAACCCCCGGCTTAGTTCACGTGTGCTATTTTCGCAGGGACCTCAGGAGCATCGAATTGACTAGCTACTGATCAGCTTTGCTCTCCCAGCTCGTTTTCTACATTATCCTAGGTGAGCTAAACTTTAGCATCATCAGCTATATAGTAGACAAATTAGGTGAGAGATAATCGACTGAAACATAGCGGTTTACGCAACCTAAATTGGAGCCTCCACATTTGTGAGTAACTTTTTAATTTCGTCCTCATCATCAAAATGCATCATCTTCCTTTAACTTTGAAGGAATATGGTATTTGTTGTTCTTCCCATCTTAAATTTCATTTTTGTCTGAATGTCACAAAATTCAAAAATTCATAACTCATTATGATTTCGGCTTTTTTAGTTTTTGAAATTACTAGGAATGTTGCTACTTTTGGAGAAGCCGAAGTACAAAATTCAGACATATTTACATGAGATTAACGAAAAATGGTATATATATATATATATATATATTGAAGTGATTCAGACACGGGATCCAAATGCAAAGCACGAGTTTCTAGTTTTGTGTTCCAGCACCCTAAACCATGAATTCGTGTATCACAAAATACGAATGTAATTATGTCCTCAACTCAAGCTAATAACTAGTGGAGAAGCCAGTGTAGGGTTGGGGCAGGGCCCCCCACAAATTTTAATTTTTGTACTACTATATATGTATGTATAGTTTTTTTGTCTTTGCATTGTCCTCCTATAATAAATGCTAACAAGTATGATAAATAAGTTACTAATTGTGACTTGGAACTCCAAACGAATCCACCATTGGATAGTGATGGACTCAAGTCATCCTCAATTGTAAAAATCTCCACTATATTAGGCCTTTATATCTATTAGGTCCACCATTTTTTTTAGAGGTTTTTGTGGATAAGTCCCTAACCAAGCATCTTTATTATTCTAGGTTTAGGGGCTATATCTCTTTCACCAATAAGTCTATCCCTTTAATATTTATTATAAATAAAGGAAACATTCATGTATATGCCAATATTACCCCCAACCCTTTATGCCCAATTCTTAATTATAACCCTAATTTAATCAATTTTGTCCACAAAAATTCAATTTTGACTTTTTTTTTTCAAAAAATTATTTTTTTGCCGCCGGTCTACGGCGTTGGCTTTTCGATTTTTTTTTCCGGACTTTTTCGCCGGTTTCCGGCGTTGTCTTTTTTTTTTTTGGTCTATTTTTTTTTGCCGCAGGTCTCTAGCGTTGACTTTTTTTTAGTGTTTTCTTTCGTTTTTTTTTTTTTTTTTTTTTTTTTTACATCCGCCGCTAAATGTTGACCGTAATTGTGTTGTCACTGAGTAATTATACTGTCAATGACAGTTAATTAACGTAATTGTACTGCCGTTAACAATACATTTATGTAATTGTTCTCCTGTTGACAGTAAATTAACGTAATATTATTATTTTTTATTTTTTGATATTTTTTTTTATTTTGTTTGATTTGTTGACAAGTCAATGTAATTATATTACTGTCGTTGACATAACTTTAAACACAATAATATTACTGTCAACAATATCAATATTATTATATTTTTGGGTTTTTTGTTTTGTTTGAGTTATTCACGGCGTAATGTAATAATATTATTGTCTATTATTGTAATATTACTGTAAACACAATAATATTACTGTGGTTGGCGGTAATATTACTGTTGTTATAGTAATAGTGTTGTCAACCACATCAATATTATTATTTTGTTTGAATTTTGTTGTTTGTTTGAGTTATTCACGGAGTAACATAATAATATTATTGTCTATTATTGTAATATTACTGTGGTTGATGGTAATATTACTGTTGTTATAGTTATATAACTGTCACTCACTGTAATATTAATTATTTTGGCTTGTTATTATGTTTACATTTGTTGAACGGTCAACATAGTAATATTACTGTATTACACAATAATAATGAGTTTTGTTGTATTAATATTACTGTGCTAGAGATTAATATAGCAATATTACTGTGTTAAACTGTAGTTTAGTTAATTTTACTATGATTAACAGTAATATAGTTATTACTGTCAATCACAACAATATTGATGTTTAAGCGAAAAAAAATCGAAAAAGTCAATGCCAGAAACCGGTGGTTGAAAAATCAGAAGAAAAAAAAAAGTCAACGTCGGAGACCAGCGAAAAAATTCGGAAACAAAAAACGAAAACTCAACGCCGGAGACCGCTGGTCAACGCCAAAATCCGGTCGCAAAAAAAAAATTGAAAAAAAAAATTTGGGGTCAAAATTGAATAATTTGTGAAATTTGGGGTGAAATTGAGATTAAATTAAATTAAGGCTGAAATTGGAGCATATTAAAGTATGAGAGGCTATTTTAGTTTTTTACAAAAATCTAGACCATGTGTGAACTTATTTGTAAAGGAGTTTTTTGTCTGGATATTTTTATGAATATGTACCCAATGATGGGCTTATTTGTAATGACCATTTTTTTTATTATTTAGTATACCTAAAATCCAAACAAATGCAAAAAAAAAAAAAAAAACAAAAAAAAAAAAAAACAAAAAAAAAAAAAACAAAAACACTAAGTTTTTCTTTTCCTACCTCCTAGATATGAAAAAAAAATCCAATTTTTTTTCAGAGCGTTGTCTTTGATCCCCTAAAAAAATAAGGTCACTATATGGCAACATCTTAGATTTATCAGTGTTGTAACAATTATTATTTTCATTAATATTTTTTAATACATATTCGGGGCCCCAATGATGAAATCCTGGCTCTGCCAGTGCTAATAACCTTAATTTCTTAAGAATATGGTGTAAATTGGAAAATACTTTCGAATTCTGACGAATATGATCCAATTATTTTTATTTTGAGACAATAAGTTTCATTACTTATTTTTCCGCACAAAACTGATTCCCAATCTCATTTTAATTTTCGAAAGTATTTACGAAAATTTCAATTTTTCAAAAAGGTCCACTTATTATATCAATAATAATGTACTTGTTATCATAGGTCGATAGAAAAGATTAAACTTCCTACTTTTCTTGAATTTTCGATATGAATTTTCATTTTTGACCGAATTTCCAGAAAATTTAAAAATTTGAAAACTCGTTATGATTTCCGAATTTTTTATCCATTTTATTTAGGGGTTTTTGTGCATAAGTCCCTTACCAAACATCTTTATTATTCTAGGTTTATGAGTTATATCTCTTTCACCAATAAGCCCATCTCTTTAGTATTTATTATAAATAAAGAAAAAATTCATGTATATGACAAAATTATCCCCAACCATTTACACACAATTCTTAATTGTAACCCCAATTTAATCAATTTTGACCACAAAATTCGATTTGACCTTTTTTTTCAAAAACTTTTGTTTTTCAAGAAATATTCTTTTGCCGTCGGATTCCAGCGTTGACTTTTCGATTTTTTTTTTCTGGTCTGCTTTTTCCGCCGCCGGATTTCGGCGTTGACCGGCGATTTTTTTTTTCAAGTACGTTCTCTATTTATCTCTTTATTATTCTTGTTATACTTTATTTCCATAATCATCAAACCGAAGAGAAAAATAGAGCAGTTTACAACATATTTTTTGTTTTTCTTTTGTTGTGTCTTTAATGGATTACGTTAATTCATATTGAATTACATATATTTTGATAAATTTGTTGGGTGGGCTAAATATAAATAGATATATAGGTATAATAGGTACAAATTATATATTGAGAGGGGGCTTGAGTCCATCCTTGCCCAAGGATCGACTCGCCCCTGTATGCATGTGATTGTGTATTTCTCCATCTGTATTTGTTGGTTACGAGTTTATTTATAATATAATATATTTTAAATTTGTGACTTGTGTTGTTGGTGTGGATTATTTTTTTGTATCATCGGTGATATTGTTATATGTACATAAAAGAAATAACCTTAGTGTGAATGACTATAGTCGACTGTAATTACATGTAGGCATTTTCAGTACAGTAAGATTCGGGAAAAAATGAAGAA
>NW_012192971.1:292659-303184 GCF_000504015.1 Erythranthe guttata
AAGAAAAGGAGAATAAAGACACAAAAAAACATAGAAAGAAAAGAAGAGAAAGATGAAAATAAGAAAATGTGTCAGAACGAAAAAATATATATAAAAAGAGAAAAATATAGATATAAAGATCGTGGACAGAGAAGGATAACTTACAAATAATATATTAATATATATAAATATTTGAGATATTTTTTTTTTTCTTGTGATTATTTATATAGTAATATTTATATATATATATATATATATATATATATATATATATATATATATATATATATATATATATATATATATATATATATATATATATATATATATATATATATATATATATATATATATATATATATATATATATATATATATATATATATATATATATATATATATAGTAATAAAATTATAAAATATTTTTTTATTAAATAATAAGTAAAAATGATAAATGAAGATCCAAATACGATAAATACAGATGGTAAAAACGTTGAAAATGCAAATGGACAAAAATGCATATGTAGTTAATATAGTGCCTTTGGTTCTTGCTGGAGTACTCAAAAGATGATTTGAACTTGGGTTTTTCACTAGCACTGTCATAGGAGTATTTGAAGAGCCCTTTAATTAATAGATAGTGTCATGGCCTATATTTATTTTTTATATTTCAAAAAGTAAAAAAAATTAAAAGATGGATCTACAGTCTCATTAAATTCATTTATTTGGCCTGATTTAAAGGTACAATTGCTCAGTTGTGCACAGATAGGTGGCGTAACACAGTTGACTATAATTGCTTCAAAGTAAACAACAACCTATTATATTATTGGGGGCTTAAGATATGCATCCCTAGTGGGAAACCTTATTAGATGATACACCCAAGCCAAAAAAAGATTTGCTATACATCCTTTTGTAAACATCTCACCAATATACCCTCACGTTGGATTAACGGTGTTAAATTTTTAATTTGGAAAACCCAAATCAAATCTCACCAATCTCGCCTTTCAAAAGAATCTCCAGGTTTATATTTTACCAATTATCCCAAATAACCACCCAAATCTCGTTTCTTCTCTATGATTACGCTTCCACAGCTGTGCAAAAAAACCAACGACAAATTGAAACAAGACGAAGAATAATCCATTCAATACCTTTCGTTATCCCTACAGAAATCTACATGAGGCAAGAAAACAAGTAAGTATTTTTTTTTCTTGTTTCGCAGAAATTCAACGATTATTTCCCAATTTCAAAATTAGGGTTTTTTACAAAAAAAAAAAATTGCAGAAGAGATGAGGATGAAAGCACAACAAGATATAAACAAGCTAGACCCTGGTAAGAATGAAACATGTGTGGTAATTTGTTTGAGTATATTCATAAGATTATTTGATGTTTATGATTATTATGTAGTTTCTTCATATGTATATGTTGAATGGCTTGATTATGTTTGAGTGTTATTGCAAGATTAGGACAATAATAGTTGATTCGATCGTATAAATATTTTTATAGTTGCCTTTGCATATTCGTGTGGTTGTTGGTTTAATTGTGTGAGATAGTATTTTTGGTGTCTACAACATTCTGAGTACTGGGCTTGGGTATATGTTCTTGGTGATTTGGTTGTGTAAAACATGGTTTGGATCTCTACAAAATGTTAATGCCTTATTTTTGTAGACTTATACAGAATAACAAATTATGGTGGATTTATTGATGTTATAGAAAATAATGTGTTGTGTGTGCCATGTTGTGAAAAATTGTGTACCACCATAAAAGAAAATAAGCACATTATGTTCAAATTGGTGTTGTCTGTGAATTAATTAGTTGATTGTACAATAAATTTTCTGACTATATGTGGATACCTATAACAATGGTGATGTCAACAATAAAATAGATATGAACAAATTTGGGTACTGCTTATACTATACACAAATGTTAACAAGTACCCTTTTTTTTTTAAACTCGCTTGAATGTGTGATTGTCTACAAGTGTCTATTTATTGTATAGACTGACCTTTTGAATAAAAAATTATTCATCTTTAATTGTATGGTTTTTGTACTTATTCATCTTTATATTCCCTACATATTTCATTGAACATATATTTCTTTGTATGTTCTTTTTCCAATTACACAATTATATATATTTAACTTGTATAAGTAACACGCAGAAAATATACTTGGAGAACACAACACAAGACATGGGATTATTTGATATCTCATTCAGCGAAAATTTAAGCATTTAGACTAATCCACAGCAGAACTCTGAGAACAACGATTGTGGTGTAATTGTACTGTACATCATCAAGGAACATTTTATTCAAGTTTCGTTGGAAATAAAGGAAGTTGAGGAAGGGGTTACAAATATTAGAAGAAACATTGTTGAATAACTACTGAATTACGAAATGGATTGAGCTATAAGTTCTTGTCAGTTTGTTTTTGTTTTTTGTACGCAAGTGTAAACATTTGTGGAAATGAAATTTGGCGGTGATTTAATGTGAACAAATTATATGGTTGTATTGACACTATTCAATGCGCATATTCAGTGCACATTTTGCTATTAATTCAGTAAGATATTTTAGTATTTGACATATACTGAAACAAATTAATACATTCATACTAAATGTACTATGTCATATACTGTAGTATTCTATAGTATACTATATTGCTATACGTAATATGATTTATCCAGGTATTCTATAATGTACTATATTATACTGCAACTGTCATATACCGTAGTATTATATAGTATACTATATTTTAATATAATGTGCAATGGTTTATTATGAAAACTGTGTTGTAATAGTATTTAGTAATATAGTATACTATAGTATAATGCAATTGTAATATACTCTAGTATTCTATAGTATACTGTATTGTAATATAATGTGCAGTAGTTTTCTATAGAAACTGTGTTGTAATAGTATATGGTAATTGTGTATAATCATAATATGAATTGCCAGAAACACCAAAAAATTGTATTGGCGGTGTCAAAAATCAATACATAAACTGAAATTGCAACAACAATGAACTGTGAACTGACCATACAAAATTAAAAACTCGACTACTCAATCAAAATAAAATACATGAAATATAAGCAAATAGCGTATCGAAATATTGAACTTGCTGGAAAAAAAGTAGTCTCAAACAAAAATACATGAATAAAAAAATAAAAAATAAAAACCTAAGTTTCAAATTTTAATTGCAGTACAACTGGTTAAAAATACTCCAAATAAAACTACTCAATTGCGTTTGTGCATGTCTTCTTGTTGTGATTGCCAACCTGGTTGCAGTGGCTACATCTCATCCTCCTAGCCAGACTCTCACCCCTTGAACGAATCATTTTTGTCAATTGTCTACCTCGTTTTGCTTGGATCGAAAATCAGGCGGACCAATCACAGCCAACAAAGGACCTGCAATAGGTCTAGCAAACGGACGAATTTCTTTAACATAACTTTGTCTGTATAACGAAATATGAAAGTAGTCGTCTACATAATTGTATCCTTCCGTGTTCGCTTTGTACGACACACAAGGAGCGTGAGCGCATGCAAACCCGAAAATTTGCCACATTCCGCGCAAACATTCTCGGATCCATAACTCAACTTCAACAACAGGCTCACTTAGTACCTCATAGATCAAGTCAGATACATGGACCAATGCGTCATAACGTTCTTCCACCAGCGGACACAATTCAGTATGTCAAGGCAGCGGTGTCGTACCTCAATAGTATCCTGATAATAATACGAAATAATATCAAAAAATATATTATATGTCTATAGAATATTCTGCATATGATCTTAGTAATGGCTACACAAATATAATCTTATTAATGTCTCAACAAAAACAACAAATAATTTGTCCATGCCACAAAAATCTAACACTGAATAACAATAACATAATACAGACTAGAAAATTTGTAAACATGATACAACTAGTTTAGCCAACAAAAAATCAAAACCCATTGTAAACAATTACATAAATAAAAAAAAAATTAAATTGATATCAATTGACGAAACTACAAAAAACAACCATACAATTAAATTATACAAAAAAACCACATGAATTACCAGTCCAAACCCAAACAAAAACACACCTCTTACATATTGCTACGAAAACTGTATGCGCAAAACACAAAAAAAAAATAAAAAAAATAAGTAAATTAAATAATTGATCGCATCAATTAAACACAATTAATCAGTAAAAACGATATAAAACACCTTCTTACGGCTGTAGACGAAAGAACGACTCTCAAAGATTGCAGAATACCCGGGGTATTGATATCTGCGTTAATCTCTTCGTATCGAAGTGTTATAATATTACGATGCGGTTACAAGATTTTATGAATAGATTGATATGTGATCGCTAATTAGAAGGAACGTGAGATTTACCAAATCGATGTATTTCTTATTAACGCTAATACACGTTCTGTTAAAATTAAGGGTATGATGGGGATATTTGAAAAAAAGGCCTTTATTTCAATTATTATACATAATGAGGGATTTAGTTACGAAAAAAAATATTAGACTTGTATCCCACGTCTAATTAGGGTTTGTTTGAGGGACCTCCAACATATTACCCCTATATTAGTAATGATTTCATAAATGATTGGAAAAAGACTTAATTATAATCGTTGAACATTTTGATTGGTGTCAAATTCAACATAATCATCTACATTTCGTGGAATGTTCTCTAGTTTGTACTCGTTTTGTGCAAAAATACAGTTTCTAATGCACCACAATTTGATATATACAAGCCAAAAAACATATCTTAGGATCAAGTTGCTTCAAATGTGAAGTTCAAATGGGATATAACGAGTACAAAATAGAGAATATTCCGTATAATTTAGAAGATTCCACTAAATTTGAAACTCCAAGGGTGGGCGTGAAATAAGATTTATAGTTGAGGGGGTGGTTGTAATTACCCAAACAAGAGGTATTTTTCGTAATTTGACCATACCTCAGGGGTGGTTGTAATTTACCCTAATTATTTTCGCAACATGGCGTATCATTAACAAGTAGCATAAAATTTAGGGTAAATCACAAAAATCCCCCTGAATTTAGGTTAAATAACGAAAAACACCTTCACCTATATGTAATAACCAAACTTCCCTTCTAATTAACTGTTGATCGAGGTTTTTAACAGAAAATGTGTACAGTCTATTATACCTTCTGTTAAATAGGTGAGAAATAAAAGAAACTATCTGAAATTGTGTAAAGTATATTATCTCGAATAAAAAAAATTCGTGAAAAGTTACATTGTAAGGGGGTTGGTGTAAGACGGAAACAACCCTTAGGAATTTTTGGTAATTACGAATTGGTGAAAGCGTTTTTTGTTATTTAGCCTAAGTATGGGGATTTTCGTAATTTACACTAAATTTTGTACTTGAAGCACCAAAAGGTGACAACTTATTCATATATAATCATGCTGAAAATTTGAGGGGGTAAATTATTAATCCACGTAAAACCAATTTACGATTGATTACTCAATAAAAAGGCCTAGTGATATATGAAGAACGAAAGCATCGAAATTGCCTCAAATGCTCTTCTACCCGCGTTTCTTATTATTAAAATGATTCGTTAATATATACAATTTTAACAATAACATATTCTAAATTAGCTAATTTTATGAACTCAGGAAACCAAATACATGAAATAATTAAACAAATTCATAACACTTACATAGATATTGAAATTCAATTCAATAAGACCAACGTAGGGCAGGGCTCCAATAACATCATAGATTAAATCTATATATTTTTTTTTAATCAAATAAGCAACTAGCTAAGAATGAATAAGAGGTGGAAATTGAAACGACATTTTCGATTTTCGCCAATTTCGAATCCGAAAATTCAGACCACGAATTTTTCCGAAACTTTGGTTTTTTTTTCTTCTCGAAAATTACAGTTATTATAATTATCAATATTATTAGGGAAAATTACAACCAACCCCGGAGGTATGGTAAAATTACGAAAATACTCCTCATGTTTGGATATTTACAACTACCCCTCAACTATGATTCTTCTTACACATCCACTCTTATGGTGTTAAATTCAACATAATCTTCTAGTTTCCGTGGAATGTTCTCTAGTTTGTACTCCTTTTGTGCAAGAATGCAGTTTCTGATATACAAAAATCTGATATATACAAGCCAAAAATCACGTCTTATGGTCATCTTGCATCAAAATGTGGAGCTCGAATCGGATAAAACGGTTACAAAATTGAGAATATTCCATATAATCTTGAGGATTCCACTAAATTTGACACCGCAAGGGTGGACGTGTAAGAAGATTTATGGTTGATGGGTGGTTCTAATTACCCAAACATAAGGGATTTTTTCATAATTTGACCATACATTGGGGGTGGTTGTAATGCATTTTATATTTTAGGTGATAAAAAAATGGAACTTTTCGAATTTCACCAATTCCGAATCAAAATTCTGATTTTGGAACGAGCTTTTTCATTCCGAATTCCCGAGACCTCAAATTTCGATTTTTTTTTTACTTTCAAAAGCGCTATTTCCATTCGGTCCGATTTAATTTGCACCCCTACACTACAAGAAAAATATTAATTAGTGACATCAAAGTATGTGACAATATAATATGAATTTCATCACTAGACAACTATATTAAGTGACAAAATATACATTTTTATCACTAATAGTAATTTATCTTTAATGACAATATGCTTATTATCACTAATAACACTTTCTTTTATTGACAACATATAAGTTGTCATTAATGATAACTTCTCTTTAGTGATAAAATATAACTTGTCACCAATGACCATTTTTCTTTAGTGATAACTTATTTATTGTCATAAATACTATATTTTTTTAGTGATAACATACTATTGTCATTCATGATACTTTCTTAGTCGAACTCATTCCTAGAGGCAAAAAAAAATGAGGTTTGAGTACTGGTATAATTCACACATTAAAGATTGACCGAGTACCATGCGTTTTGAAAAACCAATTTTGGTGGTTATATTAAAAAACCAATTTTTTTGCAGAGACATTTGATTGAATATATATTCATGTTCTTTGTGTGCAGTAAATGAGTGAACGCATGAAAAACAACCGAGCAAGTAATAGTGATGATATAAAACATATAGCTGGTACAAAATCTTTTGCTCGGATTTGTAAGGAGAAGGTATGTATAAAAATTTATTTTCAACAAAAATTGAAGCACATTTATGATATTTATTTCTTTTATTTTTGTAGGAGAACGAGTAGGGGGATATGGTTGGCCAGATTGAGTTATACAATATAACATGGTGTAGATCCGAAGATGAGTTCGATGAAGGGTGTTGGGTTAATCAAGGTGAAAAAGAAAAATATGTAAAATTCATTACTATTGTTTTAGTTATCTTGTGACTCGCTGTGATTAGTTCCTATAAATAATCATTTTTTTTATAGTACAAAATGTTGGAGCTTCAGAACAAGAAACTTGATGCAGGAGAACTTATAGAGGATGAAGAGAACATATGTGGTGAAGTTTTAGGATTTAAATCTGATTATATTCGTGGTAGAGGAGTTGGACCTAAACCAAAAAGATTCTTGCCAAATCAAAATTATGTGAAGGAGTTGGAAGAGGCCAAGAGAAATGCCAAGTTAGCTCAGGTACGAGCTGCGGAAGCTGAGCACCAAGTTATGGTACTTTTTGATAAATTGGATAAACAACAATCTGTTATCCAAGAGTTAAAAGAAGGGTTAATTGCAGCACAAAAGAGGGAAAATTACAGTTTATGTCCCTAAACTTTACCACTAAAACGATTTATGTCCTCAAACATTTCAATCCACGAAATATGTCCTCAAACTTGCCACTTTTGATCACTTTATGTTCTGCCGTTAACGTCGGCAGCTAACTTCGACGGAAAATGCACACGTGGCTCACGTGACGTCTATGTGGCCGTTAAATGTCGAGATGTACAACACCCAATGCCTACTTGGTCGACGAAACGTGATGTGGAGTGCCACGTCATTCTCCTCCCCTATTTCTATTCTAAAATCCCTAATTATCCATATCCCCAATGAACCCGTAAATCCAATCCCTAAAAACCCATTTCGAATCCTTCAATTGAGGTGAAATTCGAAAATAGCAGAATCGTCTGTGAATCCATGGCCATTTTTCGTGGTGTTTTACCAGCAAAATAGCCCAATAAACAAATGCCGAATGTTTCATCGATTTTACTTTCATCTTCGGGCTGAAAAATCATGTATTCTTCCACTTCGTTGGGGAAGTCGGGGAGCTGGAATCCGTTCTTGGGCACTCTATTCTTGGCGAAAAAAGAATTATATGCAGCTTTGACAAGTGCTGCATATATTTTTTTCCGGAATTGGTTCAGACATTTTGTCGAACACCTTCTGGGCAGGTTCTGAAACTGCTGAGTTGGGTTGAATTTGTGCTATCTTCACCATCCTCGTGCTCGCTTCATCGAGACCACAAGGGGCACAAGCATCAGCAGGTGAAAAATCACACGACCCCAACGTTCTAGAGACGAAGTTAGGAGAAGAATTAAAGCTTCCTCTAATTTTTTTTTGCACGTGAATCTGTTGTTCTTTAAGAAGGGAAAAACTCTTCAAATGTGAGAATGTTTTGATTTTTTATGGGTTTATGACTTCGATTTTAGTATGGGTTCGAGCAAGAATGGAGATTGAATTGAAAATTTGTGAATGGGAATGAAACGTGATTTGGAATTTGGGATTTGGGAGAGTGAGTTAGAGGAAATTAGTATATTCTTGTGCCACGTCAACATTTAATATTCAATATATTATTCCACGTCACATTTAACGGCCACATAGACATCACGTGAGCCACGTGTGCATTTTCCGTCGAAGTTAGCTGCCGACGTTAACGGCAAAACATAAAGTGATCAAAAGTGGCAAGTTTGAGGACATATTTCGTGGATTGAAATGTTTGAGGACATAAATCGTTTTAGTGGTAAAGTTTAGGGACATAAACTGTAATTTTCCCGCACAAAAGACAATGGTGGAAGGTCAAAGGTCAACGACAGAGATGATGTTTTTTTTTATCAATTTCGTCGAATGAGTCAGTTTTCAACTATGTCTCCATGGTATGTAACTAAATTCAATTTTTTTCTTATTGTTTATTGCTATTGTATTAAATTGAAATTGGATTACCTTTTAGGTTTTCTGCACCTCCAAACCAAAATCAACATAACATGCAAGGTTTTATGCATGGAATCGGTTCACAGAAAGTTCAAAATTCTAGTAAAGACTATGATGCGTACGTATCTTGTACCATTCAATTTTAGTTCATCGTATATTTCTTAACTTTATTTTGTAAGTTTTGTTCGTTATTTCAGTTTTTCGAACGAACCTGAGCTACGAGATTTATTTCGAGAAGTAGGCAAGTATCCCGTGCCTACTTCATTTTGTTCATAGAGGGGTTGATATTTCATGTATTGTATACAAATTTTCTTCTTCTTTATTTTTATTTATGTGATCTAATTTAGTTTTTTCATTGTTCAACAGAAGGAAGTTGAGAATGTTAATAAAATAAAATTACAATGGACCAAGGAGAATACATATTGATATGTGTTTTTGCATATTACCTCAATTTTGACTATTTTCATGTACAAGATTTTGCATATCAACTACTCTGCTTATCTCACTGTTAGATTATATTTTCTTACAGGTTTATAATACAAAAATTCTTTGCAAGGTGAACGAAGAAAGAGGATTATGACTTGAGTTGTTGTTGAATTTTATGGAAATTTGTGTTTAATATAGTTTGGTTTACTATTGATTGTATTGTTCCCGTCTCAGTATAATTAGTAGTATTAGTTAGGTTTATTATTGAATAACATGCATGTACTATTTTTTTTCTACGAATTAAGGAAACTATCTTTCGTATATGTGTTATATTTTTTTATGTTTTTATGTTTTGATTTGTGATTCGGAAACTATTTTTATATTTTTTGTATTGGAATTTTTTTTTTATTTGATGTTTAGGGAAAACATAATAAGTAATAACGGGTGTTGTCACTAATTGTAGCGAATGAGTGATAACATTCAAATTGTCATTTTAGGTTCATTTAACTAGTGATAACATACGTCGCCACTCTAGGTTCATTTTATCAGTGACAACATTCAAGTTGTCACTCTATTTGTTTAAGTGACAATATTAATGTTGTCACTTTAACTAAAATCTAAAGTGACAATATTTTATAAGTTATCACAAATGAGCATTAGCGACAACAGTGACAATATTATATTGACACTAAATCTTATTTGTGACAATTTTATGATCTAATGTGACAACTTGTGTTGTCTCTAAAACACATTTTTGTTGTTGTGCTAGAACACACAAACAAAAGTCAAGAGAACATATTACCAAATTAAATGCCTAGCTAAAGGGCAACTGCTAAGTAGAATACACTTTTCTGTGTTTACTATATATCTGAAACTTCCTTTTTTGGAATCAAAGATTAATAACATCCGTACAACCCTAATCTCTTGGGTATCACCATTTTCAAAACCTCCAAACATACCTTATATTATATATACATGTTCTCTGTTGAAATCAAAAAGAAAAAAGCAACGTA